>PVJA010021516.1:0-14025 GCA_004027025.1 Myocastor coypus | reverse complement strand
GAAAAGATATTAAAGCTATTTAGAGGAGCAGGAAAAACATTCAAATTACTTTTAAACAAGCTACAGATAAGAACTCAGAAATAAATTAAGTCTCTCGAAATATTAAGACATTTTCAGACAAAAATTTAAAACATGAAAAGTTTTACAAAAATAATGATGCTTTTCATTTGAAGGAAAAATCACCTCAAGCACAAAGTGAAAGATGAAAAGAAAATAAAGTATAATGAAATGGTAAGCATACTGAAAATGCGAATGAAAATTAACTGCACAACTCAACAGTAATGGCCAGATATCATCAGGCACAATGGTGTGGGCCTGTCATATCCAAACTCAGCTCGGCAGGTTAGCAAGACCCTATTTCAACATAAAAAACAAACAACTTGAACAAAAAATTAGGTGGTGCTAAACCTTAGTGTTGTATAGATCCTGGATTTAATCCCCACTACAACAGGACAACAGGGGGTGGGAGAGTATTATGACAAATG
Source organism: Myocastor coypus (assembly GCA_004027025.1). NCBI lineage: Eukaryota > Metazoa > Chordata > Mammalia > Rodentia > Myocastoridae > Myocastor > Myocastor coypus. The sequence continues at coordinate 13,540 of PVJA010021516.1, read as the reverse complement.
TGAAACATAATCTTCTCTTGAAAATACACTTGCCAATGGAAAACAAAAGCTATTAACACAATCTTATGAGGTTTCCATTTTATGTAAATGAATGAAATAAACAAAAACCATATTATAGGAGCTACAGATGAACCTCTAGTAAAATACTTCCCTGTCATATACAAGGCTTGGGGTTTAATTCCTAGCACCTCAACAAAACAAAACAAAAATTCTACAATGTAAAGAGGGGATTAAAAGATTAATGGATGAAACATTTCAACATTTCAATTGAAGTGATACAGCATAGATTCTAAGTAGACTGGAAAGACTTAAATATACAGCTATGCATAACAACATTTCAATGACAGTGTCACTAAAATAGTAATAGAATTAAAAACTAATGAAGCTTAAGAATTCCTATTGCCTACTAACATCATTGATGTTATAATGTTACAAACATTAATCATGTTTGTAGTGATGCTAGTGTAAACAAACCCACTACACAACCATTCATACAATTCCATCCCATATATAATATTTCATAATAATAAATGACCGTGTCATTTATGGCTTATGTACTTTTAAAGAATTATTTGTTTGTTTATTTACTACAGGGTCTCGCTACACAGCTTGGAGTTGTAGTGATACTATCTCAGCCTCCCCTCTTCTGGCGGCATGCACCACCATATCCAGTTTGGGTGGCTGGCATGGTGCACCCAGGGTTCCAGGCCAGGCTGGAGCCATCTTCCTAGCCCCTGCATTTACTTTTAATTGTTATTTTACACTGTTCTTCTATTCATTATAAAAAAAAAAAAAAAGTTAGGTGGGCATGGCATTGTACCTCTATGACTGCAACTCTCTGTAACTGAGGCAGGAAAATTGGAAGTCTCAAACCCCTCTGGGATACAGTAACTTCGCAAGACCTTGTCTCAAAATAAAAAATAAAAAAGGGCTGGGGATGGGGTTCATGCAAAGGCCCAGGGTTCAATCCTTAGTACCTTGAATGGTTTATTGTGTTGCATCAACAGCAGCTTAGCAACTTCATCCTCTCATGTTTATCTCATCTCTTGAATACACTAGTAGGCCTTGTCAAATGACTGATCTATGTCATCTAGATGAAAGCAGTACACTTCTGATGTTCATCCAACAAATTACCTAATGGCACTTTTCTCGCAATGTAACTTTGTTAAGTGATGTATGACTATAATATTCCAATGGTATACAATAAAATGCAGAATGGAGAAAAAACAAAAACAAAGTTGCTGCTTAAGCTAACCAATCAGTGGTAGTCTGTTCTAGGACCCCAAACCAGGATGCTCATTGTTCCCATAATGGTGAAAACGAACATCCCACAGAAGTCTCCAGCTTAGTGGACTTTGTTTATGAATTATACCACATATTTACAGAAAGGAAAAAAGCCACAAGCCTTACAGATACGTTCTTCCAGAAAGAAAGATGGGCATGATGTTGCATGACCATAATCCCTGCACTCTGAGAGGCTGAGGCAGGAGGATTGTACAGCATGCTCAAGTCACAATGGAAAACTTAGTAATTTAGTGATGTTCCACATCAAAATAAAAAGGTATGAAAGCTAGGCATGGGGGTACATGCCTGTAATTGCAGCACACAGGAACCAACAATAAGAGGACTGCTGCAAGTTTGAGGCCTCCCTGGACTACGTAGTGAGTTCAACATCAGCCAATGGTATAAAGTGAAATCTTATCTCAAAAACAAAAACAAGCCAAAAAAAGGCTGAAACGTAGCTCAGTGCAAAGGCCCTAGGTTTAACTACCAATATAGCAAAATAACAACAAAAAGACCTGTGTAACTCATCAGCTGTTAAATGGGCAATAATTTTTGGTATATCTTTTAAACTTAATACTACATAGCAATATTTAGGAACAAACTGTTTCATGCATGAAATACATGAACACCTCTCAAAAGCATTTTGTTACATGAAAGAGACCTGACACAAAAGCTAAATATGATATTGCATGTGTGTGACTTTGAAGAAAAAGTAAAACTGTTCCCCAGTTGCAGAGTGTGAGAGAAAGACTACTGAAGAAGCACGAGAAAAATTCAAGGACTGGTAAAAAATACTCTATAGTTTGATTCTTATAATGAGAATTATATGATTAAATAATTTGACAAAATTTAGAGTGCTATCTATCTAAATTGAGTTCTGCAGATGGAAAAAATATTTCAATGAATATGACAAAACAAATATGCAAAAGAATGAAAAACTCTAAAGACAGTATCAATAATGAGTTTTTAATCAGACATTGATTTATTAGCTTCAGAAGGATGTATCTGTGATATAATATCAATATAATCCCTTTGGGTTTAAATTAAGGTAGAAGAACATTTCAAATTAACCTTGAAGTTACAAATCTTTTGGATCTAATGCTATTATTTGATTGTTGGTCTTCATTTAAAAATTAAATAACTGAACAGCTATTTATCAGCTTAAACAATCGTGCACTTGTTGTACACCAAAGTACAATTTTGCTTAAACAACTCTGAGTGATGGGAAGATTGTTCTTTACTCCTTTCTTTTACCTTTTTCAGTGGGTAAATCTGATGTTAGTTATAATACAAAAAACTTCACAACTTATTCCAAATCTACATTATTTTCAAATATATTTCTCATTTCTTTTTCCAATGTGAAATGCCCTTTAAAAAAAAACAAGGACTGCAGCATAACAACCAAATTTTCATGATCTAGTATTAGGAAGCCTCCCAAAGACTGCCATTTCAAAACCTGTAAGAATTCAGAAGGAATTAAAACAACAACACTGTCAGTGATTACCCTGTGTGCAGTGGCATCTAAGAGGTGCTCACTTAGTGTTTCACTCACAAGGTTCACACTAATACTGAAACTCATCACCCCTTCCCACAGTGATAAGCAACCTGAAAACCCACAGCCTTAGCACTGAATGAAAAGCACAAACCCATAACCACATTCGAAGTTTTTCTTTTATTATATTCTGTCAGTCTCTTGAAATCCAAGATAGGTTAATAGCACTAACATATCACTAGTGTTATGCATCCATCATTTTAACATGAATGCAAAGTGTTACAATTTACTCTTCTGTAGTTTAAATTATACCTCATAACTACAACTGTCCAAAGAGATGATTTTTCATATCACCTAGCTATAATCGTGTCATTTACTAGAATATGAGAACACTTGAAACAACTACTTACAGGAAGGCTTTCGGGGTAGCTCAGTGGTTATGTGCCTGCATGGGCAATCCCAGTCAGGTACAGGGGACAGTGGTATGATCCCCACACTCACCCAAAAGGCAGCTGGCGGGGGGAGGTCCTTCTCAACAACTACTTACAAACAGTCCTATAATATGAAATTAGGACATAAATACAGATTATCATGTGCATGTCTGATTTTACTGTCTCTTTAGTTCAAGAAGGTTAAATTTCTAATTTTCTGTGCTGACCAAGATTTATCCAACATGTCAATTGTAGTCCAATCTGTTCTAAAATGAGATAAAAATTAAACCTGTAATGGCTGCTTATAAGCTATAGCTTGGCATTGAGGAGACTTAGGAAGAAAAGATTTAACAGGTACTCCAAGTTTATTGCGTCTACCTCCTTCAATAATAGTACAGAATCTTTGGCTTACAATGCTATACATAAGCTAACGGAAGACAAGCACCAAGGCCTTCATTACAGATCTGTATGGATATTTTATTTAAGTCTGATAGCGTGCCCTGTAACTATGTGTTGAACCAAGAAAGCAAAGCAAAGATCCCGAAATCAATCAGAGTGGGCATACAACATGATAGGTGAGGTTTAGATTTTTTTTTTTTTTTTTTGGTACTGGGCATTGAACTCAGGACCCTGTGCTTGCCAGGCAAGCAATTATTCTACTGAGCTATTTCCCCGGCCAAGGTTTAAAATTTTAATTGGAATTTAAAATATGAATCCTACATGAGAAATAAAGGTTTTTAAACAATTAGTACTAAATGATATTCATTATAGCATGATATTTAAAATATAGAAGAGTGTGAAAATAATGTTGGACTTTTAAAAATATAATATGGATACTAGGGTGGAGGTAGTGTAAGTAAATATGTGTAAACATGCACTCTTTAACCAGGTATACAGTAGTACAAAAAAATGGGTTATCTTCCTAAAGCTAGAGTCAATGTTATCATTTTAAAAGACTTAAAGCTGGATTTAACTACCTAGAAGCAGCTTCCTAAACAATCATACCATTCATTCTATGAGTATTTGAGTACTTGCTATGATATAACACAATGTGGACTGAGCTATGTATAGGTAATGTATAGTGACTCAATTCTATCTGGTTAGGAATTGATATGCTGGGGCTAACTACAAGGTTACATACCACATCCTTGAGGATCAAGGAACACTAGAAATGACATCTCAAATAAGCACAAAAAGGTGAAAGGTAGGAAAGACTAAGAAAAAAGCACTTTATGGTGAAGCAACAGTATTTACGGAAACACAAAATGAAGAAAAAAATAATGTGGGAACTAATAACCACAAGAATAAAAAAGTTTATTGATAAGCCATTTGTTGAGATACTATTACACAGTACTATCCTCACACACACACTGTTTGTAGAATGTACAGCTTTCCAATTATCATTAACTCCGTCTAAAGAAAACATAAATTTAAGGTTTAAAGAAAATAAGTAGCTTTGGCAAATAAAATTAAATGACTTGAGATGATCAAAAGAGAATACTGTTATCTTTAACCAGTTGACTTTCCTTCTCTGAGATATTCTCAAACTATTGATAATTGACAGCGATGCAAATGATATACAAATTAATTTTTTCAGAGGATATGTAATTGGTTCCCTTCCCAACAAAGAAACTAGTTTTGAATCTGTCAAGCAATTCACATCCAGATTCCTGGTGGCCTACATATGTGTATGCTTTCTTAATTCCTTGAGCTATGTATCACAACTTATTGGTTCTCTCATTAATTTGTAAGCTAATTCAAATCTTTGGCATACACTCACATATATCTGTATTAGGCATAATGTCTTTTTAACAAAGTATCCTTCAGTGTCTCCAAGCATAATATGCAAGATTTTGAAAGCTTCTGCAGTGTGCACAAAGCTCCATCCTCTCATATTCTGCACTCAGTATTTTTCTCTTTTCATTCTTGTATATTATGCCACCATAATTTTTGTAAGTCTTCTCACAAGGACTCTCACCAATTTCTTCATAGTTGACAATGATGAAAATACTAGAGTCCACCCTTCCACTACCATCTTCACGTTGCCCTAATTTCTTAGCTTCTTGTATAATGATAAAAGTAACTTCTCAGAGTAAGCTAATCACAAAAAGTAAGTGAACCAAGAGCCAGCGAGATAGTTAAGTAGATTAGGTGCCTGCTTAGGCAAGCGCAGGGACTAAGGTTTGATCCCTCTGCACCACATGCAGTTTAGGCCCCACTCCCTATGGACCTATAATTTATGGCATTAAAACTTAAACACAATTTAAGTGAAATTCAGTTGGGCAAATTCTGTGATAACTAAAATGTAATGATACCATAAATAAGAGAAAGGTAGTAACTTGAGAGTAATTTATAAAACCCCTGCCTCCTGCTTTTACTTACTATGCCTTTGTGCTATATTATATAAGCTCCTTTTCCTCATCTTTTCTAAAGATGTACTAGTTGTTTCTGTTGAATCAAAACTAACATCTAGTAGCAAATACTTGAACTCACAAAATGGAAAATATATGATTTTATTGTAACATAAAGCATTCAACAACACAATGGTCCAGTGTTATTATATGTATACAATTCACCAGGAAATGGTAAAAGCATAAATTTATAATGGAAGAATTTAATGCATACATTTATATAAAGATTTATATAAAGATGTTTAACCTGCTTACCAAAATCGACAGTATGAAGCTTCTTTTGAATGTTACAGTGACACGTGTTCTTCTTTCGAACCAAACATTTACCCTTCGCCACTGGTGAAAGGCAACAAGATCTCTTTACAAAGTCTCGTCTTTTTCAATAAATTTTGCATGAAAACATGTTATCCTGGCACAAAGTTGCCTGCTGTCACACTGGAAGTGTGATAAATGTTTAATGAAAACAACACCACACAGCTTGGTGTCAGACAACAGCTATCACACAGCCCTGCTTTGATCCAAACAGACACTTAAAAGGAGTTCTAAGCATGCTCTACACCACAGAACTCTATAACCTATATGCAAATTGAGGTATATTAGCATAAATGACTTCCTGCTGCATAAAGAAGAGATAAGGAAAAATATGACAAGCTTTATACATACGTAACTGCTGTCAAAACACAAAAGTCCAGCTTTCCCAAATCACTTCCAAAACTTTCTGCCAAAAACTAGTTAAAAAAAAAAAAAAAGTGGAGAAAAAAAAAAAACTAACAATAGAATTTTCTTACATCAAACTTTATATAAGTACTGGGTGCTAACCAATTGTGCCACTGGAGCCTCAATTACATGAAACTTTAAAGTTGAATACAATGGAATATTATCACAGTTAAATATATATATATACATACATACATACATACAGAATGATTAATATATGATATTCACAGCCGGGCGTGGTGGCGCACGCTTGTAATTCCAGCACTCGGGAGGCTGAGGCAGGAGGATTAGTGCGAGTACGAGACCAGCCTGAGCTACAAAAGTGAGCTCAAGGCCAGCCTGAAGTGCATAGTGAGACCCTGTCTCAAAAAAAGACAAAAAAAATAAAATGAAATAAAATAAAATAAAATAAAATAAAATATATATATATATATATATATATATTATATTCTCTATGTATTGCTTCTAATATTTATAGGTTTTTAAGTACTACTATCTCCATTTCACAAAAAAATAAATTACATATTAAGAGGGAAAGTTGCAAAGAGAAAAAGAATATATAAACTCAAATGCTAGAGCAAAATATTCCAGAAATCTTGGACTGTATTTCTGAAACAAGTATCCATCTACTAAAAAACAAATAAAGAAATAATGAAGATGAAAAGCTTTTATGATAGCAAGTCATACAGAAGGCATATTTAGGAACACTAGATCATGTCCCTAATGATTTCTAAAATAAGTAAGGAGAAAGCATTTTTGTATCTTGGTCCATTTTGTTCTGCTCTAACAGAATACCATATACTTGGTACATTATAATGAACAAAAATGGGATGGCTCAAGATTTTGAAAGCTGGACAGTCTAAGATCCACCGATAGGTACCTGGTGAAGGTTTCACCATCCCAGATAGAGGGGCAAGATAGGACAAGACAGGAGGACACAAACTCTCTCTTTTTCAGAGTAAACACACCCCAGAGATAACACAACCACTGTCAAAACAACATTCCGTTTTGAAGGGCAAAGCCCTCATGGTCTAGTCACCTCTTTAACATCATACCTCCTAACACTACTGAACTGACACTTAACTTTCTAACACATGAATTTGAGGAGACACATTTAAACCTTAACAGTAATGGTAGGACAGATTCAAACATTAGCAGCAAACTTTTGTTTTAAATTAAATTTTGGGCCAGCCAAATAGCTCTGTGGATTAAAGTGCTTGCAAGCTGGCTCAGGGGCCATCGGTTGGATCCTGGAGCCTACTGTGCTGGCTCTGCCCCCAGGGTGGGCCCAAGCAGCAACTGAAACTGGGCATGGTGGTGTGTACCTGCAATCCCAGCTCTCAGGAGGTTATGAACAGGTGGATCACACTACAAGTCCAGTCTAGTAGTGAGACCCTGAACAGCCAGTAGACCCTTCCCTAAAATATAAAAATTAAACCAAATTTTTCTGACTGGTTATTTAAATCATGATTTAAATAAAATCCATCCAAATTTTACTATTATGGCAATATTTCAGAATACATATACAATGAGAATGGTGGCTATCTACGTATTTTCACAACTATTTCTCAAAAATACCTATAAAAGATATTTTATAGTAATTAACCATACTTCATAAAGTTGGATGAAGAAGTTGCTAAGGAATGCCTACTAATACATTAATCCACAGGAAATTCAGCTCAGGTGTATGGTGTTCACTATCATCACACCAAACTGCAATTATGAGATCCCATCAAGTTTCCTATTTTTGACTTTTTATCTCAATGACAGTTTAACAAAATATTATAAAGTGTCTGATTTCAATTTAATAATTCTGTTGTAGGCAGCTGAATTTGAAATATTACATGCAGTGAGACAGGGTTAGGCCCTCAAGGAAACAATATGGAAGACAAGGTGACTTTGCAACTTGGAAGAGATACACATACCCTATGGGGCAGACCTCAACACAAAAGAGGAAACAAATACAGCTACTTACTTTCCTAGGGATAGGCACCAGAGGTTGATATTCTAAACAGATATCAATCACTTTGAAAGAGCCCCAGTGAGTTACTAACCCAAACACAATAGGAAGAGAGTCTATATTCATGCCCGCTTGCTATGTGACTCACTTTCCCATTTCGTACTGGATTTAATCAATTTTACCTGAGTAATGGTGCTTGTAATCTCATTGGTTGGACATAGTTTTTGTCCCACACCATGCCCACCTAAGCAAATTTCTATATTTTCCACCACCTTAGACCTGCCTTACCACATGGTTTTACACTATAAAAGTCCCTGGAAGAGACAGCTTCCTAGATACCACTTACTTGAGGCCCCCCTTCTTCCCCTCTCTTGGAGAGGAGCTTTCTCTCCCCCCATAAATATATTCTGCTCATAACCTCCATTTGTTCCTAAAATTCATTCTTCAATTTTAAAGAACACTAACTGGTCCCAGGTCTCTTTCAGGTCAGGAGTTCCATTTTTCGCCTGTATCATTTGGAGGTCATCCACCTGAGATAATTTTCCCCCTACATCAATTCTACTATTAAGAAAAATCTAAATTGAGTACAGTGACATACAGTTTAATCTCAGCGCTCTGGAAGCCTCAGGCAGGAAAATTGCAAGTTCAAGCTTGAGCATATGTTAGCAACTACCAAGACTTACCTCAAAAGAAAAATATAAAAGAGGGGCTGAGAATACAATGCAGTTCTTCAATCCCAGCACCAGATGAATGAATTAATGAATGAATGAATGAATGAGGAAGTATCTAATCATCTTCCAGATATTTCCCTATATATGAAATATAAATGTCAGTTGAGTGTAGGTATGTGACTATATTCCCAACATTCTGGGAAGCTAAGGAAGAAAGATCATAAGTTCAAGACCTGCCCAGGCAGGTTTTCCTCTTAGCAAGGTACTGTCTCACAGATTTATAAAGGGGCTGGGTTGTAGCACAGTGAGAAGGCCCTGGGTTCAATCCCTAGAACTAATCCCTAGGGAGGGGACTGAGGCAGGGAGGAAGAGAGGGAAGAGAAAAACAAAGTTGTTTGAGGACATACCTTTTTCAATTTGGGAGAAAAACAAAAAAAGAAAAGCTTCACCAATGTTTAAAAGACAAAATATTCTTAGAACTTAAATTTTCTAAGCAAAAAATATTAAAAGTCTTGATAAGATTTAAGTCAAGGCCAACGTTTTTCTTATACTGTTTCTGAGTATTATAAGGAAAGTCTTCCAAAACCTAGCAGAGTAATAAAAATGAGTAAGTCAATTTATGACATTACTATTATTTTATTTATTTTTATTTTTTTAATTTTAGGGAAGGTTCTATGTAGTGATCCGCCTGTTTACGGTCTCCCAAGAGCTGGGAATACTGACAGGTGCCACCATGCCCAGTCTAATTTATGGCATTATAAGGCAAATTCTAATTACAATCATTCTGTGGTCCACAAATTTTCAGAACATTAATTTGTTTGCCACATTAACTTGTTTTCAAAATTATCTAATTTTGTACATTTTTATCAAAGATCTGATAAAAATTTCTCACTGTTATTAAGTACATTCCTGCTTAAATACTCTCTTCATACCTATTCTATTTTTTCTCAGTCTATACTTTTCTTTATTACTTCTGACACCAAACTCTGTCTCGTCTCTGGGACAAAATACTTGATGCCTCAAAGGAGGACAGGTTTTTTATTAAAGGAGGAGAAGTTTGATTTGATTCAGGGTTATAGTCCATAGTCATCTGGCTCTGGAGAATAAACCGCACAGCAGAGGGGTATGGCAGACGAAAGTTGCTCAGATTACTACATGCAGCTAAGCCAGGTAGAAAGACAGTAGATGATCAGACAGGGCTGGGCCCTTGAAGGCATCAGTGCAGAGGATGAGAATGTGTCAGGGCAGTAGCTGGAGGTGCATCTGAAGATTAAAGTCAAAATGCCTAGATACTTCCTTAAGAGATGAACAGGGTTTGGGATTATCAGCATCATTCTTTTGACATCTCCCATTATCTCATTAGGGGTGAACCATTCTCTCCCATATACTAAGGCTAAGACTACCAAAACTAAAGACAATACGAAGACTAGATTACTGATCAAGGTTAATGATATCACTCATATATCCTCTTGCTACCATTAAATCAATACTACTTAAGCAACTATACTTGGAGTCTTGCTGTTTGATCATAATTTTGACCCATATTGTACCCACCTCATGATTTTGCTCCATAAAAGTTTCTTTGAGAGGTGGGTTCACTGGCAACTCATTCAGGACCCTGAGCATCCCTCAAGAGCTACTGTAGTCCCCATTCCTACTCCCCATTCCTTTTCTCCAATAAATGCTCCTATTCTTAACTTCTGTTGCTCCTTAGAATTCATTTTTTGATTTCAGAGGACAGGAACTTAGTGTACTTACTATCTAGCAGCATGCCTAAGAAGTAAAGGGAGGAGATAGAGAGATGTACAATACTTTTCAAATTATGCCACCTCTGCCTTGCCTTTCCCAATCAGAACCTACCTTCCAAGAGCAAGTCAGCTATAATACCTCCATAATCTAATCACCTTCCAAACACATGAGGCCCTTGAAGTAGCTCAGGCTTGGAGCCACGACCCAGACCACCCCGCAGTCCCCTTGTCTTCTGATTCCTTAGGTGTGTGACTTGAAGCGCATAGCTAAAACTAATAAATGTACCAGCAAAAAAACAAACAAACAACAACAATAAAAAAAAAACACATGAGGTTTTCAGGGGGTCATTTTTTTGCTAAACAGTACCACAATGGCACTTATTCTCTTTGCTCTGCTATATCAATGTGTTCTACCAATATATACACAATATTGATATTTTGAAACTAAGTTGATAAAACAAAAAGTCTTATACATTACAAAGCAGAAGCATATGGAATACTTTTGTGTATGAGAAGTACAATGGTCATTTACCACAGTCTAAAATACTTGTTAGGCTACATAATCACAAACTAACATATAAAGCCAAATCAAAATATTTGTACTTATTTTTTTTCTTGATTTACTCACCAAATATTTTAATGTCAAATATAAAGAAACAGCTAATGAAACTATTGGGCCTAGAAACTGTGAATATATTTAAGTGTAATTCTAAATTCAAAAAATGTTGAGCTAGAAAAGTAGGACAGATAGAAAAGTGGTATATTAATTTTTTAAAGTGGTATATTAATGGCCTAACCAGAGAAAATAAGATACAGAAAATTCTTTCAGTCATGGTCAGCTACTTTCTACTAGGAAAGTTTAAGCCAATAGCACTTACTTGATCTCAAACTGAATTCTCACTATCAATAATTACAGAATATTAAGAAGTGAGATGTGCTTAGGCAAGTGCAGGGACACATGCCACACTGGCCCTGCCCCCAAGCACACAAAGCCAGCCACAGACTGGCCTGGTGGTGCATGCCCACAATCTCAGCGCTGGGGAGGTTGAAAACTAGACAATCACTAAAAGTCCAGGCTGCATAGTGAGATCCAGTACCAAATATACTTTTTTTTTTTTTTTAAAGTGAGATGGTATAACTTACATTACTGTTATAGTCAAAGTAAAATAATCAATTTGAATTAAAAACCTAACTCTGCCACTTATTACTCCTGTAAGTGTAAGAAGCACCTTCTTATATACTTACAGGATATTAAAATACCTATTGAATAAAGTAACTAAATGAGATAATACATGTTTAACAAAATTACTAGTACTGACAAAATATATATTTGAAATGTTAGATGCTTATCATTATTATATCTATGGTAAGCAAAGAACTTTGTTCATGCCCATGTAGATACGATCACACCATTTCTCTAATTATTCACTGGCTTCCCATAGACTTAAGAATTAACTCTGACCTCCTTAACATTGTATCAGGCCTTCCCATAGCCATTAACTGCCATTACTCCTCTTCTACTCTAAACCAAACTCTGATAGACTTGAATTCCAAAAACATGCCACTTCTCTCATATGAAGTTTACTTTCCTAAGAATAATTACAATATTCATTATCCTTGTTTTTTTTTTCTTCAGTATATAAATATTATTTCTTCTAAGAGCCTGTCTATAACACATGGAATAGTATAGATCAATCTTCATGGAGATAGCTATCTTGAGACTAGAACGTGTAAAGACTGAAGAGGAGACGCAGCATGACAGGAATGACCTACTAGAGATAGAAAAAGCCATGGGATTGCGCTTACCTTTTAAATTATATGTATTAACAAGAAGTAAGTATGTTTGCACTTTAAGCCAGACATTAACAAATAACAATGTTTGGGCCAAACCAGCCAACAACTTTTCTAAATAAAATGTTATTGAAATACAGCAGAGAGGGCTGGCGAGATAGCTCAGCAGTCTAAAGTGCCTACTTAGGCAACGGCAGGGACTAAGGTTCAATCCCCGGTACCACATGCTACATCAGACCCACCCCCAGGGCAAGCTGAGCTGGCTATAACATACATACATACATACATACATACATACATACATACATACATACAGTTTTTAAAAAAAAAGAACTTTCTTCCTATAAAAAAAAAAAATGAAATACAGCAGAGGGCTGTACAAATAGCTCAGCCAACTAAAGTGCATGCTTAGGCAGAATGCAGCGGCCTGGGTTTGATCCCTGCCTTGCCCAGCCAGCCCCACCCCTGGGGTATGCTGAGACTACAATTGAGACTGGGCATGGTGGTGCATATCTGTAATTCCAGCACTTGGGAGGCTGAAAACAGGAGAATCACTTGACTCTGATCTACATAGTGAGACACTGCAGACCCTGTACTAAATACATAAAAAAGAAAAAGACATATAGCTCTTATTCATGATTGTGAAGTTTTCGCAGTGGCTGCAAGAGGCTATAATGACTTAAAAAGCCTGAATAATTTTCTGTCCAATTAGTTTGGTGCACCCTGAGTTCAGAGTTTTGTTGATAACTGAGTTTTGTTGCTTACGATCAAAAGTATCCTGTGATTGGATGTTCTACTACTTTTTTTCTTTTTTTTTTTTTTTTCAATTCTTTTATTGTATAAATTTAACAATGGTTATATTACATATTTTCATCATCGGATCAGTTTAGATTAATACATATAGGTATATAAGATTGATCAAACAACTAAACATTAACCTTTCTAAATCCACATTACTTTTTTTTTTCTTTTCCCCCTTTTTTTCTTTGAAAGTTGACATATTGCATATTGTCCTCACAATCATTCTATAGAGTG
>PVJA010021515.1:0-35477 GCA_004027025.1 Myocastor coypus | reverse complement strand
TTCTTTCTTTTTTCTATGCAACATCAATAGGGAGGTGGGTCATGCCCACACACTACACTCTATAGAATGATTGTGAGGACAATATGCAATATGTCAACTTTCAAAGAAAAGAAGGGGGAAAAGAAAAAAAAAGTAATGTGGATTTAGAAAGGTTAATGTTTAATTGTTTGATCAATCTTATATACCTATATGTATTAATCTAAACTGATCTGATGATGAAAATATGTAATATAACTATTGTTAAATTTAAACAATAAAAAAATTGAAAAAAAAAAGTGTGCTTTTTCTGCTCCACCTTATCACCTCTCTTCTGAGGAAGAAGCAACGGAAAGAATTCCCCTGGTGCTTCTCAGGCAACAGGATACCACGTCACTAGAAAGATTTTCTAGCCAAGATCTCGGTGCTTATGATGACTCGCGTTTAGATCATGTTCCTTGAGAGTAAGGGAAGATACGACGGACGTCTGCCAGCAGCTGGGCTTAACATCTGACCATCATAAAGTTCTCAAGGAAACTGTCCAGTGATATTTTAGGGGATCTCAGAGGTCATAAGGCTGTTTTTTCCTCCCCACAGATGAAATTTCAACCCTCCCACAAACTTGTCTTGCACTTGCAGCCTTCATGATGGTTAAGAAAAAAAAAAAAAAAAGTTTTCGTTATTAAATCATTAAGTGGTTCTGAAAAGGGTTCTGAAAAAATCAACTTCCAGCACCGAAGCCCATGCTTTTCAAGTAACTAAACTGTCAGAAGGGTGAACCCTCTTTACGGAGCAGCTCTGGGACACCTTTCTGGGACAAGTATAAAAACATTTCCCAGAGAGAAAAATGGTCACAAAGTCACACAGTGCATATTTCTAGGCCACAGCCTGAGGGAACGGATTTTGCTCTCCTTTGTTTCCCTACTAGAAAGCGATGAACACCGATTCCAAGTGAATTCAGAATTGTCAGTTAGAAAAATGGTGGCCTAAATATCAGCAAGTCTGATTTCTCCCTCCCGCACTGACATTCATAAATCACAAGCAGCTGTGGAACTTCTCTAAGCCTATCTCCTGTTCATGGCATTTCACTATGGAACCAAGTATCTTTTAAATGCTTTCTAACTGAAACACTCCAGAAACCTGAGCGGAGTGCTGGAAACTAGAAAATAATTACTTCTTGGCTTTGAAATTAACTCCAAACTATTACCCAGTTTCTCTTCAGCCTTTCTGTTGAAACTTGTACCTACACCACACAGTGCAGTGTAAGTGCTGTGAAGTATTCATTCGAAATGATTCCACACTTTTTATAAGCCAAGGTGTTCCACGACATTAAAACAGGTGAAGACAGATCGCCTCTCTTCTCCTTGTGTCCTGTTTCTTCATGGCACTGGAGCATGCAGGTATTTGATCCTAAACTTTTCATAGCCATAGACTATTAAGAACTAAAAGTTATCTTTAATCATAAAGTTTTTATTGATCAAAGAAAAATTTGTTTTTTAATGAATTCAGTTAGAAAGAATAATTTTGCCAACATGTTTAGAAGTTAATCTCACTTAGCCCAAGAGCCTTAATTTTAAGGAAACTCTAGCCAAATAAAAATTTAGAAATGTGTGTCTTTCCAAAAAACATGAGCCATTTTCATGAAGTCTAGTATCTGTCACAATTATAATCATTTGTAATTCAAACAATTTAGTATCTTTGAACAATTTGTATTTCCAGGCCAAGTTCTTTTTGATTGGGACAAACACTTCTAGTATCTGCTCTCAAGTCATTACAACTGATATTTGCAAGAACATTTGCCAGTTTTGAATTGCAAATAAAAATAAATGTCCTGCTGTCAGGCACAAATCTTTCATCCAGCAGAGATATTCCTGAATCCTCTTCCCAAAATAACGATGTGATTTATTCCCAGATAAGGCCACGTGATTTGTATAGAAGGGCCTAAGGAATTGGCCTTGCCTTACCTTTTCACTGTAGATGGAAAGGATGCCATTTTTTCTTGGAGAATTAACTTGTAGATTAAATATGACCTTTGCTGGAATTCTATACATTATTCATTCATTATAGTATCAGAATAAGCATATCTGGGATGCTAAAAATATAAGCAGAAGGTAGAAAGGAAAGGTGGAACCAAGAACTCAGCTCTCCAGGGGAAGTTGATTTATCTCACTATAGACATCTTTCTCCATAACAAAATGCTTTATTGCTCGGGGACTAACCATTAATAACATTACATGTCAAAGATGTGCCTCTTGGAAGTGATTTTCAAAATGAACTGGCCTAAACCTCGTGCATGATGTCAGTGACGTGTGGTAAAACATGGAACGTATCTCAGGCTGGCAGGCTTTCCTTCCGCAGATGGCTGTCTCTACTTCCTGTTGTAAGCAGCAGTTGCAGTGACCGTGTGACCAAATCCAATCCTGAAAGTTGAGCTTTCTGTGTATTCTGTAGCTTTGCACGCTGCGTATGAGCCTAGTCATTCTGACAAGAGTGGCTGGGGTGGAGGAGCGACGTACAAAACTGGTCCTGCCGTCTCAGCTGATTCCAGGCGTAGCCCTTGCATTCTCAGAGAAACCACAATGGACCATGAGGCACAGTGAAGGCCTCGCTGTGCCCAACACACAGAAGGCTCAGTAGGCATGCAGCACAGGACCAGAGGCTGTTGACCTATGTGCAGCATGACGCCTGTGTATCCTAAAACTGGCCTTGTGGAAGCAAACCACAAGGCTCGCGGTTGGCAGGATGTGTGTGAATGTGTGTGTGATGAGTACCACTGCGTGTAGACCACTTGCATTGAAAATAATATTTTTCTTTATGTTCTTTTCGGGGCTGCATCAGAGGAACATAAAGTGGATGAGTGGTGAGTGGTGGGATCCACAGGGCCTGTGGACCTTGCTTCCATGCATGCCAGGCAGAGCCTGGACAGAACTGCTATTCCTTCCAGGGTCTGTCCCTGCAGAGAAAACTCATGCTCACTTTATTTACCCAGCAAGAAAATAACAGAGTCCTGGACTTTTTAAAATTGGAGGTCTAGAGCCAGCCAAATGGCACAGCAGATTGAAGCGCCAGCAAGCAGGTGCAGGGGCCAGGGATTCGATTCTCGGGCCTGCTATGCTGGCCCCACCCTGGGGCCCGCCAAAACCCCAATTGAGACTTGGTGGTGTATGCCTGTAGTCACAGCTCTTGGGAGGCTGTAAACAGGCAGATCACTGCAAGTCAAATCTAATAGTGAGCCCCTGAACACCCTGTAGACCCTTCTCTAAAATACAAAAATTAATTAATTAATCAATCAATTAATCAATTATTAATTGGCAGTCTAAAGTGAAGCCAGTTCTGTACCTTTTTTTCATCTTTGGGTATAGCCTGACTACAGGGAAGGCCAGGGTCAGATCCTTCTGGGGTTCATAAAGTAATGAACGGGCTTTTGCAACGTTTTCGTTTCTCAAATCTTGACCTTGTGTTGGCGTATTACTTGAATAATATGGAAAATAAAAGATCACACGGAGCCATAATTGGGAAAGAACCACTGATGTCTAACGCTTCTAAATCAAAATTTGAACAACAGTCCAGCGGCTGCTTTGAGAATATGCCAAAAACAGAACTCTTGTATACAAGCTAACACATTATGTAACTGCAGGTTTAAAACCATCAGCTGTTCTTGAATTGGGACAAATTCTAAAGTTGTAGGTTCCAAGGGACAAATTTGTTAGAAAGAGGACCCGCAGA
Source organism: Myocastor coypus (assembly GCA_004027025.1). Classification (NCBI taxonomy): domain Eukaryota; kingdom Metazoa; phylum Chordata; class Mammalia; order Rodentia; family Myocastoridae; genus Myocastor; species Myocastor coypus. Next base: position 31,775 of record PVJA010021515.1, on the reverse strand, counting down.
ACTGTGGGACCTGATTAGGAAGGAAGGTGAAAGGGACACGAGGAGCTCTCTCTGGAGTGATGAGAAGATGAGAGTGGAAAGTCTATGGGGCAGGGGAGGGGGAGCGCCCAAACTCCAGGGATCCCTCCTGGAGAGCAGAGGGGGTGCATGGGAGTCGCATCCCAACCAGCACCTCGTCCTTGCACATAACCAGCAATGCAAAGTCTGAGGGCTTGTAGGCCAACGCACTGTGCATTAGTGACTCGAAATTTAGTGGTGAGTCACCGGGGAAAAGGCTTACGACGTAGCGACCCCGAAGCCACTCTTGGAGCGTCTCAGTCATTCTCCAGTTGGTGCAGGAATCTGCTCTGGAAGAGTCTTTAAGTATTGTGATTCAAATACTCCTTGTGTTTTGAGAACTACAGTGTGTCTTTCAGAGCAAGGAATCTCTAATTCACTCATCTATACCTTGTTTTAAAACAAAACAAAAATCTTCCACGAGGCCAGGAAGATAGCTCAGTGGTAGAGCACTTGCCTAGCAAGCAGGATTCCATGTGCAGGACTTCAAAATTCACAAAGCACCTTGTTATTGTCCTCTGCATTAACCTTTGAAATGTTATTTGTTAACACAGTGATGCTATGATGAACCCACGAGGAATTTATGGTCTAGGATGGCCCCAAAACCCTCACGTGTTCAGAGGTGGAACTTGGGCAGGTCCATGAGAGCTATGTATTCGCAGGTGTGCATCCATGAAGCATTCACCGCTGTCCCTGTGTTAGGAGGCGGGGCTTGGCTAGAAACCTTAGCCAGGTGTGAGCTGGAAGGGTTTCTCTCTCACCCCAGCTCCTCCCTTTGTGCTGTCTGGCTGTCTCACCTGCTCAGCTTCCCTCGGCCACACCCTCCTGCCTTGGAGCCCAGAAATAGTGGGGCCACAGTAAATGTCTCCTCCCTAAGCTGGGAGTATTGGTATTTTGTCAAGCACAGAGAAAGTGACTAAGATACATAGCAGGTAGTATTTTCTGTCTCTTCTGTTGGGGGGAGTGAAGTAGGAGTTGAACTGTGGGTATGCTGGATATTAAATACACCCTGGACCACACAGTTACACCCTGACCATTTCTGTTTTCATAGCTAAACAAGGTCAGTGCCTTCTCCGAGGTCATATACAATACCATGATTTTTCCTAAGCACCATATGTACATGACATAACGAGCGGGAGATAAAACTGCCATTCAGCAAATTTCTGTAAGCACCAGAGCTAGCTAATGTTGTGGTCCGAGCTGTCATTTCTGCCTAATCTTCACAGATAACAATGACACACTGAAAGTAGCTAATCAGCCATCAACATTCTCCTCTCTTATGATCAACCACTCAGGAATTGACTGACAGGAATAATAATCTCCCAGGGCTTGTTTCAAACTCCTGGGATGTGGAAAATTGGGTAAGTCACACATCCGGTTTGATGGAGCTCTAGAGTGAGGAACCTAAAGAGTGGAGCTCTTTAGGTCTAGTGCAAAGGAACACGTCTTGTGCATGGCAGCATTGCTGACCTGACCATGCAGAGCGCCACCTAGAAGACTGGAAGGAGACAGACTAACCTCATCATAGAGTAGGAGAAAACGGAATCTGCCTCTAATCTCTGTTTCCGGGCTGATCCTTTGTCTTTTCTGAGGCTCTGTCCTCTTACTTTTAAAACATAAATAAAGAATGATTAACTGGGTGCAAGAGCACCCACCTGTAATCCCAGCTTTCTGGAGGCTGAGGCAAGAGGATCGAGGATCTCTTCTGCTCAGGAGTTCAAGATCAGCCTGGGAAACATACCAAAACCCCCCATCTTCTTATCTTTTTTATCTTTTTATCATATGATAAAAAGAAATGAAGTCATTCAGTAACATACTTGGAGTTTGACCGGAATTTATACAACTTGAAAAGTATGGATCTCTTCAGCATCATCCTGTTGGTAGATGAAGTAGAAAGTATGCTCAACACGTTGGGCTTTGATGAGTAATTCATAAACAATGTCAAATTGTTCAACAGAGTGATACAGACAGATCAAAAGAAGCAAGTATTTTGAATGTTTCATGAAGAAGCTAACTGCCTTTGAAAAAGCTGTTTCAGTTGCATAGAGTGGGGTTTTTTTTTTTAAGTTTTGTCTCTTTGTGTAGTAGAACTTTTTTTAATGAGCAGAACATATTTATTGAGAGAAAGAAAACTCCTGTCCAAGAGAGAGACAGGAGAGGGGTCCCAAGTGGGTGCCCCCCAGGAAGCCATCTCTTCCAGGGACTTTTAAAGAGGAAAATCATGTGGCAAGGCGGGTTTAAGGTTGTGGAGATGACATGGAAAGTCGCTTAGGTGGGTATGAGGTGGGACAAAACTGGTCAACCAATGAGATAACAAGCACCATTGCTCAGGTAAAATTGATTAAAATCGGGATCCAATGAGAAATCAAGTCACGTAGCAAGCGGACACGAATATAGAGCAAGGTCTCTTCCTGTTGGGCGTGGGCTGGTGACTCTTTCCAGGCTCTTTCAAGGTGATTGATACTTACATAGCATATCAATCCCTGATGCCCACCCTTAAGGAAGCACGTAGTTGTTTTGATTTACTCTTGCCTTGAGATCTGGCCCACAGTGGGGGGCTGTCTGTCGCTAGTTGTAAAGTCACCTTGTATTCCGTATCGTCCTTGAGGGCCTGGCCCTGTCTGACTGCCTACAATATTTCTATCTAATTCAGCTGCCTACAACATTCCCCACTCTGAAGAAGTAATGTGAACTGCTGTGAGGGAATTATGGGAGATGACTGATTTAGCTTCTTCAGGCTGAAAGGGGTCATAGTTGTGAACGGGCAGTCAGAGATACTCTCCGGAGGTCCCATCTAAAGGCCCTCAATAGACAGCAGACATTTTTATCTTGGGTAGGTGGAATCACTTTAAATCTGGAGAAGACAAAGCCAAAGAAACTATTAAACATACATGGGCCAAATAACATCAGCGGAATAATTATGACTGCAGCCAAACTGATTTTTACCAAGTAAACAGTAATGACTCAGTTCACCTGGACTATATGAGATGGACAGCTAAGGCCTTGTTAATCTCTATAGACAAAATCTGGCTGATCCCAGCAAGAGGAATCTAAATGTAATCAGGCATATTTACTATAGGGTTTGGCTGTATGATTACCTGGGTTTTGGTATCTTCTAGGAAACAACAACTTTTTGAGAGATTAGCACATGTATAATCAAAGCATGAGCATTTGAGCTAACACACTGGCATTTGGACTCTTTTATTTATGGAGTTTGACAGTTCAGTGTAAGATCCTCTAACTTTAGTTATAATTATCTCTAAATTTTGAGAAATTATGAAAACCGGATTAATGCCTTATTTTTACTGTCAATGCTTTTAAATAATCTAAATACAGTGTGAAATCTTTTCATACTTACACTTTGTGAGAGAACAGTGACATCAGCAAGTTATTTTTACTTGTACAACACTTCTCTTTAAATATTTTTGCTTTTTAACTGAAAAACACTCATAAATATTGACTGAAATCATATTTAAAAAGTCTGATAATATCTTCCAGTTAGCACCACATATGATGTATTATAAAACATTAAGCAATCTTTTGGGAAATCTAATCTGTAAAATCACACCTGTATTTACTATCAATATGAAGTACCTGAGTTGCTTCAGAAATTAACCACGTTAACTTAATATATTTATAGATACACAGCATTTAGATTAAACCAATGTCCCACTCAGTGTTTTAGATACGGTCCCCATTGTAAGCAAGGGGCACTGTCATGGGATTTTTTTTTTTAACACTGTGGCTAAGTTTTATGTCACAAATATAAGACCTGAATCTGTCCATAGGCCCAAAACTATTGGACACTGTGTAACCAGTGTCTTTAGAACTTTATGTTGACAAGACATTCTCTGTCCTTGGGGATCTGTTTTAACTACAGAAATACCTTTTAAGTCCTTTGTACATGAGCAATATATATTACATTTGTTAAAAAAAAAAAAAAAAAAAAAAACTAGTCTCAGCACCATTTTGATCAGTAAGCAATCTGAATATACATTATAGTATCTCAGTTACAGCTATAGCAAGATGTCTTGTAGTAGCACTTTTGAACTAGAACTTCTCTTCACGCTTCTTTTTAAATTGTGCTGTACTGACCACAGATCACACATCTAGGCATAGAACTGGTACCTGCCTATTCTAACGCTTTTATATCTGACCAAGCAGTCAGTGATATGTTTAATGCAGACACGCAATGACGATACTAGACAAGTAGGACCTACATTAAAGGACATACTCACAGAAGGTACAGGTGAGACACATGCCGTAAGCATTTAGACGTGAGGCTCAGGAAAGAGGATTGCCTAGGAAATACTTTTTTTCTTTTTTTTTTTTTTCATTTTGAATAAGAAATAACAATGTGACATCTTCAAAACACATTAGTAGTACATTCCCTATCATTGATACAACGCATATTGCTGTCCTCATAGTATCTATACAGAGCACAGGATGTAGACGTAATTTTTCTAATCATTGTTGGTTGGGAACAACTTTCAAGAGGTAATAACACTTAGCACAAATCTTAATAAATGAGCAGAAGTTGGCCGGAAAAAGAAAAGCAGACATTATCCTAGAACAGGATAAGTGTGAAAGGTCATCACAGAAGGACAAGGCTCATGGCTGAGAACTACAAACACTAAGAGTGCTCAGAAATAGGAGCAGAGGCGGGGGCCCTGGAGCAGACCCACAAAGGGAGGATAAGTGTGGATAGACAGGAACAAGGAGACCAAGCTCTTGCAATAGGGAAGGGGCCCACGGGGAAAGAGCAAAGGGTGAGGAGGAAGAGAGGGAAAGCTGAGGGAAATAAAGGTCTGCCGTGTACAGGAACCCAGTCACCTCTGTTACTGTAAACGTTATACGCTGTAGTATGAGCAAAGACTGTGTGATCACAAAAATGAAAACGGAATGGTGGAACTGGAAGAGGAGGGAAGGAGGGGAAGAGAGGGAGGGAAACTAAAAAGAAAAAAAAAAAGCTGTGCTACGCACACGCAACCACTCCTCAAAATAACAGTAAACTGCATGAACTGCAAACATGCACTAAGAAAGTTTTATTTCTTTTCTTTTTTTTTTTTTTTCTGCAGTACCAGGGATTGAATACAGGATCTTGCACTTGCCAGACTTATGCTGCTGAGCTATCTCCCAGGCTAAAGTTTTTTAAATTCTTCAAAATGAAGAAGAGAAAAACAAAAATTATAAATCCTGTTTTGACTCAGCTATTCCTCTTCTAGGCAAAGAGTTAAAGTCATATTGCATGAATGTGTTCATACCCTTGTTTACAGGAACACAATTTATAACAACAGAGCCTTAGGAAAGGTCTATATGTCCACCAGCGGGTGAATGGATAAAGAAAGTATGGCGCTTATACACAACGGAGCACCACTAGGCCGGCAAGAAAGAACCACTGGAGGCGTTTGCAGGTAAACTCATGCAACTTGAGGCTATAATACTAAGTCAGACACATACACTTAAACAACATGGTTTCTCTTACGTGAGAAACTTTCTTTTAAATGGTTGGGGGAACAACAAGAGAAAAATGGAGGGAGACAGAGCACTAAAATAAATGCTAAAAGCTGTTCTCATGGTTGACTTGGTTTTATTCACATGACAGCTAGAGAGTCTGACAAAGACATCTTCTAACATTTTTTCTGACAGTTGAATTAGAGTTTGGTTACAGACAGTGTGGGCTGGCAGGAGGTGTGAGGAGACAAGTCAGGGGCTTATTATCATGCCACATCATCATGGATCCAGTTTAATTTTAACCTTGTGGCTTGTCTGGCACATTTGCAGTAGGAGTTAGGGAACAGATCTAACACTTACTGGCAGACACTTGGCAGCCAGTGAGAGCAGCATCTTTGGAGAACACCCTCAGCCCTAGTGCTGGGGCACATCACGCCCCGTGAGTGCAGGGCAGAGAAGTCTGGGCGTGCCCAGAGCAGCATCTCATGGCAGCCACCCAAGGGAGAGCTCAGGGTATGGGACAGACCGTGCCAGAGCACCTCAGTCTATCCCAGGAGTATGGCATGGCCTCTAGTACTGGTAGGACCGCACAAGGAGCCAGATGAGGAGAACCGTAATCAGGACGACAGTGAAGTTGAGGAACAGCTCCCGGGTGGATCGCTCCATCATCAGAGGGGCTGGGTGAGGGCTTCAGGCAGACTTCTGAAGGCAACCAAAGACTTCCAGGTAATCCTCGCCTCCTAAGAGAAAGTGGTGAAGAAAACAGGGAGATTAGAGTGCATTCTGGTAAGACAACGCTCATGCTTCTCTCAAAGCAAACGTAAGAGTATGGAGCAAGGAGACCCACCGGGCAGGACTGTGTGGGCTCCATTCACATGGTGAAATCCTAACCAGCACTACCTAAGAATGTAACTAGATTTTCAAATAGGATCTTTCAAGAAATAATTGGGTTACAATGAGGTCTCTATGGCAGGCCCTAAGCTAAAGTGACTGGTGACTTTAGAGGAAGAGAAGATTAGGACATAGCCATGAATGACAACATAGAAACACAAGGACATGTTGTTCATCTCAAGAAAGGGAAAAAGACCTTACAAGACACCAAATGGTGACAGTGCAGGCCTGTCATCACAGCACTAAGGGGCTGAGGAAAGAGGATTATTGTGAGTTTGAGACCAACTTTAAGAACAGGCACCGAAGCCTCTGACAGCATGGGCTTCGACGTTAGCTTCCAGACTGCTCTGGATCCTAAACATTTTGGACTTGACACTAGAGCTAATTTCTTTAAAATCGCACACACACATGCACGCGCACACACACTCCTACACACTACTGTTTGCCTGAAGAGTTCTGATGAGCACAGAGACCAGCTTCTCTATCTGATGTCATGAAGATCAACATTTTTCCTATTTTTTCATGTAATTATTATATTGAGGTTTTGATAAAATATGAAGTATTACATTTTTCTCTCTCCACTTTCTGTGCATGTGTTCACTTTGGTAACAGAGTATTGAGAAGTAAAGGCACCAAAACAACAAAAAAATGCAATTTAATATTGTTCTTGCTTTGGCCTACCACAGTAATCCCCCAGGCTTCAAGCTGCTGCAGGTCTTCAGCTAAACCTACACAAAGTAGTTCAACAGCTGCCTGGCTTCTTCCAAGACTGCCCTGGGCACAGAGCCTACTGGGGTCAACCAGAAGTCCCTTGCATTACAGATTCTCAGTCCAAAGGGCAAGTGTTAACCTCATGGGTATTTCTAGCTCAACAAAGGCCTGTGCCAGCTATTTTTAGTCAGGTGCAGGATGTGCCTAGATTATAAACATTTCAAAGAGCAAGGATAATATCTTCAGAGTGTGTACAGATTGTGTATGCAGGGAATCATGCTTCAAGAACATGTGCAATGCAGTCAATCAAATGATTACTTTGAGTGGTATAGTGAGATTGACACTCTGTCTATGCAATATGGATTTTTAAGCTTCTATGTTTTAGAAAACTTTAGGAAGACATTTATATTTCAGACATTTAAGAAAACTGTACAGGTCAGGCATGGTGGTGCATGCTTATAATCTCAGCACTTGGGAGGCTGAGGCAGAAGGATCAGTGCAAGTTCGAGACCAGCCTGGGCTACAAAAGTGAGCTCAAGGCCAGCCTGAACTGCACAGTGAGACCCTGTCTCAAAAAGACAAAAGGAAGGAAAGCAAGAAAGCAAGCAAGCAAGCAAGCAAGCAAGAAAGAAAGAAAGAAAGAAAGAAAGAAAGAAAACTATACAATGTTTCTAAGAGTGGAAATGCAAGAGGCAGAAGTATTTGCTAGCTAGTTCTTGGCATGAATGGTATTTTCTGGGATCTAAAATTAACTACAATAACTGTATTTACCATATTAACTACAATCACTATATTTACCATGTTATCAATAGACCAAATTATTAATTTTTCACAATAAATCTAGGTAATTGGCTATTATGTTATGTAATCGCTGGCATAACATACAGGCTCAAACCAGATGATGTGAGTCAGCAGACCATTGAATCATGCTTTAAAATATAGCCAAGGGCTGAGGAGATAGCTCAGCAGCCTAAGTGCCTGTCTGACAAGCACAAGCACCTGGGTTTGATCCCAAGCACTACATGCCATCCAGGCCCCAGAGCTTTGGTGGCAAATGCCTATAATCCCAGCACTGGGAAGACTCACACAGGAGGATAACTATCAGTGTGAGCTTTGTAGTGAGACCCTGTACCAAACAAGTAAATAGATAAAAGATTAAAGTGCAGCCCAAAATTACCAATGTCCATGTCATCTCTCCTTTCATTCTTACCTATCCTTTGGCCTTCGATATGAAGAAAATAATACATGACCAATGATGATATTCACACACATTTGCTTGGAGGGAAAGGTAATCAGAGGAAAGGGATAAGTCCAAGCATGAAATCATGCTCTTCCTTATGAGCTTAATGAAATCAACCTCGACCCCACTTCTTTGGTAAGTTCTCAAGAAATGCAAAGATGTGCAGAAACTATGAATCCCTCCTGATAATGATTTTTTAAAAAGCCCAATTCAAGCAGGCAAAATAACTACTACTTAGATCAGGCTCTTACAGAGAATCTTGGGGTGTGTGTGTGTGTGTGTGTGTGTGTGTGTGTGTGTGTGTCTGTGTATTCATGGAATATATTCAATGAAAATACACATGGAAAGTGAAGAATGCTGCTGGAAGCTGTTATATTACTTTCATAATTCAACCAAGTATTATGACTTTTCCCTTTCCAAAAATTACAATTGAGAAACTGATCTTTGGAGGAGGGTGGTTCATGCATAGCATGAGGAAGTCAGAAACAGGGCTGAAGCTGGCAGATGAGAACTAATCGCCAGAGTTGGGCACTAGCATATGCCATGGGAGTATTACAGGAGTAAGCTGTGGTAGCAGTTAACTGTCCCGGCTAAACAGAGTTAATGAGAATTTCAACTACCATGGAAGACACTTTGCATTTTTTTTGTTAAGGTGGAAAATGCTCATCCTAATAGCTAAAAATGTCAACATAGTGCCACCCTGAATGTTCAAGTATACATGTCCCAGTAGACACACATAAGGAGATTCACAGTAGCATTTTTAAAAGGACCTCAAACTTGAAGTACCTTAAATGTTTATAGACAGTGGAATAGACATAAACTGTGGTGTATGGACACATTTGAACAGAAACTACTATAGTTGCACACAACAAGTGGCTGGCTGTCACTAACACAACTGAAGAGCAAAAGAGTTTACAAGAGAAACATGATATGACTCCATTTCTAGAAAGTTGAAAGCAAGGAATTTAACCATATTGTTTAGGAGTACATTCTTTAAAGAAAAGGGCAACAGGATCCCAACCTTTTGGGCCAGAAGTCAGAATAGAGAGGTGAAGGAACTTCTGGGTTGGTGGTGATGACCTATCGCTCCATGAGGGACAGTTACACATGTGTCATCTTAGAATGATTACTTAAGTACATGTGTTTTGTGTGCTCTTCACATTTTTCCAATCTTCTTGAATTAACAAACTTGCCATCACATTTCTTACTATTTTTTTCCCTTTATAGCAACATTATTTGTTGTTTTATGTATTTTTAAATAATTAAAGCATAAAGAAATAAGAAGAGAATTTCCAGCAAACCCAATTCAATCAGCAAATATGTTAATATAAACTGTGGACTTCACTTACACTTTTATACCCTTTACAAAAAATGAGCCAAAGTGATACAGAAATCCAGGTAGGCAATGTTCCATATTCAGCTCTGGCTGCATTTTAAGCCTTCCCTCGAGTCAGGATCTCACCATATAATCTAGAGAAATTGCCACGTGAAGGAACTGAAAACTGACAGTCTATGACTCAGTTGTACTAGTGGTCTGACACTGGCTTTCCCTCATTAGAAACTTCAAGAAAAAGTAAAATAGTCTTTCCTCTACTGCATGACAAAAATGTAAAAATAAGAATGAAAACACACATGGAAGAAAAATGGGAATCAGTAAGATTTGCTTTACATCTTAAGAAAAACTGCATAAAATGATCACTGCCCATTTATCACATAATACAGCATCACTCCGTCATCCCCAGGGTGTACATAGGTGACACATACATGCTTTATGCTGAGCATAAAGTCCTGCGGGACCTGAAGGTCAGGGACGCACCTTGACTGCAGCAGGCTCTCCTTGCTTTCTCCAGTTGAGGTCCAACGCCTGCTGTCTCCCAGGCTCTCTGCGCTCCTGGGCTCTGAGCAGTGCCTAAAGTAGTCCTAGGGAAGTGACAATCACTGTGATGTCACTGATGAAACATCTCAAAGAATAACCACTGAAGGTTCAAGGCTATTTGTGTACAGGGAACATGGCAATATGTTGACTAAGATATTGTTCATTTGTCTGCTAATTTATATTAACACCGCAGGACTTAAAAACCTTGTTTCTAGTTGACTTCTGTTTCAGTTGATGTGGATTTTAAATTTATCCTTTATCTTTAGGAGTATTTCCAGAGTGTCTTTAAAACATAAAAAACAAGATGAATCTTAACAAATCAATACTGCACTTGCCTGCTCTCCCTATTCAGCATTACATAGGTGCAAAAACATGATTTTTTTTTTTTTACCACTCATATCTTGAGCTACTTGAAATGTGAAAAGTCAGCTCTGCCTCCCTCCCACACACAGGCACACCCACAGCCTCCCCCCCCACTCCCCCCCACCCGCGTGCTCCAGGATTCCGTAGGCGCTCCTTCAAAGCCGACTTCAGGCCAAGCACTGAAAGCTATCCGCCCAGTCACCTGCTACGCATAACTTTCCAGCTAAGCCACACGTTTACACATTCAGCTACAGTTTCACCCAAAACAGCTGAGGGTGCGACGAGCCATATACCTCAGTCAGCAAGCTGACAACAGGAAACTCGGAAAAGCTCAGTCATTTGGATAGATTTGGAGTTAAGAGAACTGGTCAAAATTAGTACAGAAGCAAGTAAATGCAGATACATATGTAGGATGTATCTAAAAAAATAAAATTAAGCACTGTTCAGATATAGCCACTAGCTAAAATCGGCATTAAGAGGAGTTTGTACTCAACAAATCAGATGATATTAAGGGTACACAGGGCCCCTCAAGTGATTAGCTGCATGTGAAAGCAGATCAATGAGGCATCGTAAACCATGGCCCCAGAAACAGCGTTCCTCTCAGCAAGTCCTGGCTTCATATATAATAGAACAAATCTCCTCTCCAAATTCCCAATTAAGGTCATTCAAAATAATGCATTCCCAGAACGCAATAAACAAAAGCGTCTCCATAATTGTACTCACAATCAAAGCTTTCCCAACATCCCGGCATTCCTAAAAGATTTTCCATTCCATTTCTTCATTTCAACATAAGCCCAGCAAATGATGGGTCATCTTCATACAACATCCTGTCACCACTTGTCTAGTAAAAAGATAACCAGCAGAAGTGACAGAGAGTTATCATAATTATAGCATAATCGAGCATCGGGGGCTGCTTGTTGCCATCTGGCAAGCCTTGTGAATTTAGTCAGATTTCTGTCTCTTGCCTCCAAGCTGTTGCCAAATTGTTTTAAATACTGGGACTGTTTTCCTGGTCACCAAGCCACAGCTGTTCCTTCTTTATCCACTGGGAATTATCTTTGTCCAATTAAAAAGAATATGTTTATCTTAGAATATTTGAAACTACATGAAAGTATAAAAACTAGACCACTAATTTTACAACTGAAAAGGAAAGAACTTTATATCACTTTTAGCTAAGTACTTGAAACTGTATAGATAAAATCTAAAATTTCCAAGATATTTTTGGGCAAAAGAATTCTATAACTTAAAAATCTTTCCTTTTTGTATTTATTTAGAATTAAATTACTCGCGTTATACCACTGGTTGGTGTTGAGTATCCATTTTGTATATGTTAGAATACTAATTATTTCTACCATATTTTACATGGTAAAGACAGTGAGGAAATGTTAACATGTCGCAAGCATTTGTCCCTTACTGTTAATGTAGCTGAATTGGTTAATTTCAGGGTAATTGGGAGGGGAAATTGAACTGTTTTCTGGACCTCATTAACAGGTTACCTCAGCTTGTTTGTCTGGCTGTGTCCTTGAGTGTATCTGATGTCATACCACTGTCTCTAGTGCTCAGTGGGTTAACCAGATCCCAGACTTTATTTTTTTAATCTTTTTATTCTGTGAATACAGGGTCTTGCTATGCAGCCTGCTCTCATAATGATCCTTCTGTCTCAGCCTTCCCCATGCTGAGATCACAGGTGTGCACCACCACACCCAATTTTGGTGACTGGCTCGGTACTGGGCCAGCACAGCATGTGATACCGGTAATCAAACTTGGGTCCTTGCACTTGCCAGGCAGGAGCTTAGACTGCCCCAGCTATCTCCTCAGCCCAACTTCCAGACTTTAGCAGTTTCTACATATTACCGGTTGCTTCTGCAATCTCAGTAGAGAGTGGATTACACTCAGAATTTAGGTGGTCATTAGTTTGACCAACTAGAAAAATATGCAAACCACCCAAAAGTTACCTGACAACTATTCAGAGGCCTACAGTAAAATTTATCTCTGAGGATCTGTAGGTCCATTTAAAACAAAATCATTATTTTTGTCTCTCATTTAAAAAGACAAAAACAACAAGTTTCAAAGCAAATTTTTCACCTCAGAATCAAAGCAAACTCAGCTCTACCTTGAGCCTTACTTTATTCTGTTGAAATTTTGCTTTCTGTGAGCAACTGCCATGACGGAGCAGCCTTTATCCTGTATCAACCTCCTTCTAAGGCACTGCTCTGTCTGTAAGCGGGAGGATATGCTGATCTTCAAAACAATTTTATTCCCATTAATCTACAACTTAGCCAAGGGCCAGAAACAACAGTATTCTCCTTGACAGGGCCCTGGAGCTCCAGCGGGCATTTACCTTCCATACCATCTCTCCATATATACATTTGCAGATGTAAAATATTACACTCTTCGAGAGTCAGTGTGGAATTCTCGTACCTGCTTAGGTGCTAACCGGGCCTAATCAACACCCAGTTCTGTCTGCATTTTTACTTGGAGAACTGAAAAGTGAAGACCTTGTGTGGACCCTGAATTCTACGACTCTATCGAATGGCAGAAGTCGCCAAGGCCTTGAGGCCGGGTGAGCAGCTCTTCACACACCACAGCAGTGAGTGCAGTCATCATGGTGCCCTTCTCCCCTGCCACATCTTCGGGTCTAGCCAGGCCTAGAGCTGGTGGGAGAAGACGAAGCACCTTTCTGCGTTTCCCTCTTGCTGCCCCACTTATACTCGGACAAGGAAAAAGGTGAAGAAAAAGGAAACCCTGTTTCCTGACGCTCCCTCCAGGCACCACACACATCCTGGGGTAAAGGCAAAGGCTTTCCCTGCTGGGCCCACAGAAAGCCGAAGGCCACAAGAGCTTAAGTGGCCCCTAGCAGGGTCCACACAGAGCTGCCAATTCCATCCAGCACTCTGGTAGAATCCGCTTGGGGAAACTTGCCAACATAGGGACCTGTGGAGTAGAGCAGATAGCATGGAGGATCCTTGTTATGGTTTTTCTGTGCTCTCCGAGGGGTGATTTGCTGAGACAGGGTTTCACTATATAGCTCAGGCTGGCCTCAGACTATCAGTGATCCTACTGCCTCAGCCTCCCAAGTGCTGGAATGCAGGCGTGTGCCACCACACCAGCTAGTGTGAGTGGCAAAAGCCTGGACTTGTACGTTGAATTTCCACTTACAAAGAAACAGTGTGAAAATTTCCCTTTCCCTGTCTTTCTTTCCCTAGGGGAATGAATAGTAATGGCTCTCTTAAAGATTACCTGCACGGAGACACCAAGCAATGCAGTCGCCTGTTGTCCTCCGCTACTAACTTAGGACACTATGCCAAGGTACTTAAAGTAAACAGAGACCACACATGGGCTGTAAGCTAAGTCATGTTGCTAGGTTGTTCCCCTTTAATTCACTATTACAAATAAACAAAATCTTTTCTCTAGGAAAATGTGAAACCTCTCACTTATACCCAAAAAAAAGAATAGTCCGGGTATCTCTTAAAGTAAAAATTCTATGAAACAAGCACAACGGGTGCTCGCACATGAAGTTTATTTATTTATTTATTTATTTATTTTATTTTATTTTTATTTTTTTTTTTTTTTCCTTTTTGAGACAGGGTTTCACTGTGCAGTTCAGGCTGGCCTTGAGCTCAGTTTTGTAGCCCAGGCTGGTCTCGAACTCGCACGGATCCTCCTGCCTCAAGCCTCCCGAGTGCTGGGATTACAGGCGTGAGCCACCACGCCCAGCTCGCACATGAAGTTTAAACAAGCATGGTGAGGTAGATCAAGGGTCAGAAGGCACAACTGTGAGCTGTTCAAGGGAAAGGAGGGCAAAGCGGACGCCACCGAGAGGGAGGCGTAGCCTCACACATGTTGGGGTGTCAAGGTTTTCAGATTCCCTGGGAGGAGTGGAAATGTGGTAGATCACTGAACAATCTATGGCCTTACAAATCAGTTTGCAAGACACTCTGTGGAATAAAAAGAACAAGATTATCAGTGGATAACCACGGGACTGGAAATAGCAACCCTGGTCAGCTTGGCAAGAAGAAAGAAAGGATGCGCTGTGCCAACTCATCAACAGCTGGCTTTTGAATTAAGGAGGGCAAAGGGAGAGTCTCTTACAGCAGAAAAACCGTACTGCTTCTGTCTTGGGGTCCCAGTGACAGTCCTGTGACAAGGAGGTACCCGGGAGAAACCGCTGAGGGGAACGTGCCTGCGTAACTGGGAGAACACACACATAGGAAACAAGGAACAGAGTCATCAGACAACAACGTGGGTCCAGCCCACGGGGGACCTGGAAAGGCCAGGCAAGGTACGGAGAAAGCGCGGCAGGCTGCAGAGCAGCTCTGAGGAAGTCTCGCGGGACTAGAAGGAAAGCTCAAGTCCAAGGCTCCCGTCACAGGTGCTTCCTGCCTTCCAGGAGAGAGCAGAGCCTCGTCTTCCTGCCTCTCCCCCAGCCGGCTCCCAGGCCTGCTGGGGAAACGTGACCGAAGCTGCGTACATGTGAGCAGACCTCAGTGCGGGGCCCACCTCGGCCTCCACGCGGCCAGGCTTGCTGCGGTGCTGGCCTGCTGCCCCTTTTGTTTCCCTCCCACTTGGTGCTGGGAGGCAGGGCCACTGGTAAGAACTCCAGAGTCAACAGTTGGCCTCATCCACGTGCAACACCCAAGTGCAGAGGGCCATTCTCCCCACGTGCGCCGCCTCCTGAGCCTCAGCGTGGCCTCGGGACCGGCAGCGTGCTGTCCTTCGGTCCAGGTGCCCCAGAGCCTGACAAGAACAATGTCAGCGACCACAGCGGTAGCACTTTCTGGCAGTTCTTTGCCAGCTCCACAAGTCTACGAGCACACAGCAGCTGAGAAAAGCCAGAGCCGAAGGGCAAGAAAACATCGGCACTCCATGCGGCTAGGAATAATCAGGAGTAACATCGCAGGGGTATAAAGCCTTACATAAGAGGTGCAAACAAGAGCCAGAAAGACTCCTATTTATAATAATCCATTTTAAGGTCTGGATGGGTGCAGTAGCACCTGTTAACATCATTTGACTTGGAACCAGTTAAATCTTTTTCTCTGGAACAAGTGTATTTCTGCTCTACAGTAAGATTACACCCATATATGGTTGTCCCTCAGCACACAAAACAGGGTGGGAGGGGGTATTCGTAAATGTGTTTACTGTTAATTAATACCATCTGCCCCCAAAACACAGCCAGATTTCAGACGGACCTTGGTGCGTTTTCTGAGGGGAAAGGAGGATTCAGCAGTCTGTGGATGCGGTTACCAAGCCATGTAGGACGAGTCTAGGGAGTCACCCCCACCTGAAACAGTCTGTTCCTCCATGAATTTGATCAGTAAATCTCTTCTGAGAATCTGCCAGGGAGAACAACACAATCGCTGTGTCAGCAAGAGTGACAAGGAGCAGATAAAATTGCTCGTTGCTCCCTGTGAGAGTTCATTGGCTTTAGGCTCAAGTTATTCAATCAGAAAGGAAAGAAGCTTAAGGAATCAGGAAAATCGGCTTCTGCATTCGGTAAAGTAGTGGGAAGACCCAAGGGCAGGACAGCAGCCGTGGGGAAGCTTGGCGGGATGCGAGCGCAGGCTAAATTTCCTCTTGGATTAGGAATGTGCCTTCTCAGAGGGTAACTGGGCACTGCTGGACAGGCTGGGGAGTAACGTGACCGGTTACAGTTTTACAGTAACTCCAAATGCAGGGCTGCTGGGGGCTAGTATTCGGGGAGCTTGGGCAGCATCTCTGGGAGAGGGTGTATCCTTCAGGCCACCACACCAACTCTTTCTGTGCCTTTGTAGAGATTCACCTTTTATGCTAACAAAAGTCCAAGTCCAGTCACCCAACAATGTCTTCCTCTTCCCCTATCTTCTTCGGCAGTCCCACCATTCCACGGTGGACCAACGCAAGTGCCATGTTTCCTCAGTTTCCTCCATGGACCCTGCCTGCCTTGGATACTGCCTGTGCCTTCAGGGCACCTTCCCCTGGTACCACCGTGCTGGGGCTCTCAGCTTGGATCACTGTGATGAGCAAAGCGGCAAAGTTACAGTGACATCTGGAACCAGGAGGCAGTGGAAGCAGGGAGGTGTGCTCGCTTCTGTGTGCAGCACTCTGGTAAGCCGCGCTACGCTAGCCAGGGTTTTTCAGAGAAATAAAACTACCAGGACATGTACAGATGTACAAGAGGGGACTTGGGATAGGAATTAGCTGACATGGTTATGCAGGCGACGAAGTCACACAATATACCACCTGCAAGTTGAAGAACCAGGAAAGCTAGCAATAGAATTTATTCTGAATCCAAAGGACAGAGCCCCAGGGAAACCAGTGTGTAAGTCCCAAAGTCCAAAGGACTGAAATTAGGATGCCCAACTGCCAGAGAGAGAATTTTTCTTTCCTCCACCTTTTTGCCCTCTTAGGCCCTCCATGGATCGACAGCACCCACCCACACTGGTAGGGGCATCTTGTTACTCAGCTCACCTGAACAAAGGCTCGTGGCATCCAGAAACACCTTCACAGACACCCCCCAGGAATAATGGTCCCCCCAATATCTGTGATTCCCATCATCCCAGCACTGTGACACTTACATTAACCATCCTGAGTACTAAGGAATCTCACCCTGCTCTCACTCTGGTCTCTGCCTAGACTTGAATCCATTCATAGGAAATTTCACCCAGGGAATATATCGCGTAGTAGGTATCACTTTCTTCTTCCTATGACGAATTCTCCTCAGCCATGACTCAGTGCCCACAGAAAATCAGCTGTTCTCAGCCCTGGCCCACTAATGCGACAGACACATACTGGTGACCAGGGCTGTGCCCCACACCCATCATGAGTCCACACACGGCCCTGCCACCTCAGTGTCCCTGCCCAGACTGCAGCACAGGGTTCAAAGAAAAAAATGGCTTGCTTACACTCTGGGTCAAAAGCATAGTGTTTCCAATTCAGTGGTTTCCAGGCGTCTCCAGATTAACTTCCACAATCTTCTGAGATAAGATCCTATGATAATTTACTTTTTGATGCAACCCTATACATCCTACTGAAGGCACACACACTGATCTTGGGTCTACCCCTTTATGAGTAAGGATCGGATTTGTCCCATGTCTGTACCCTAATCTCGTTCACTGAAAAACATCTTCCTTCATTTCCTGAATACCCATCACCCTGTGCGATGATTGACAAACACACAGCAGCACAGTCCGTCACAGCCGAGTGGTGGACCCAGATGCCCATGAGACAGGGAAAGGATAAAAAAAGATGTGGTACTTTCACACAACGCAGTGTGGAAATTTACTCAGCTGTAAAGAAACGTAAACTCAAACCCTTTAGAGGTAAATGGATGCAACTAGAGACCATATTCATCAGTGAAATAAATCAGGCTCCCATGTGTAAATATTGTATTGTTTCCCTAGTATAAGAAATTAAAGAATAGCCAGGCATGGTGACACACATCTGTAGTCCCAGCACTTGGGAGGCTGAGGCAGGAGGATCAGTGTGAGTTCAAGACCAGCCTGGGCTACAAAAAGTGAGTTCAAGGCCAGCCTGAACTGCATAGTGAGACCCTGTCTCAAAAAGACAAAAAAAAAAAAAAAGCAGGAGAGAGAGGAAGGAAGGAAGGAAGGAAGGAGAGAAAGAAAAGAAAGAAAGAAAAAAGAAATTGAAAGAATAAATAAGATCCAAAAGGTACAATAGATACTGTAAGAGGAAAAGACACTGATCAAAAAGAAAAAACAACTGGGGGGTAGGGAAAGGGAGAAAAGAAGGAAGATAGGTAGGTAGGTAGGTAGGTAGTAGATAGATAGATAGGTAGATAGATAGATACATAGATAGATAGATAGATAGATAGATAGATACACACAAGATAGCTAAGATAATTGTACTACTAATTTTTATTAGTTCATTGAAAGGAATAGTTAATGTCTACATTGTTTGATCAGTCTTTCAAGCTTTTATCCAGTAATCTGAGAAAGCACTTTGAAGATAATAGCGTGCAATATAATAACTGTTGCTAACTTCCTTAAAAAAATGTACTTAATGTAACTGTTGAGTTCCTTGATCCTTAAGCTCAGGGTAGGCAGCGCTCCCCTACTGTGGCCACACACACTCGTGTCTTCCCCTTTATGAGCAAGGATCATGTCTTGGATCCTTCTAGGCTGAGTCCCTGCTTGTGTACTGTACAATATGGAGTAGGACCTCCACAAAATTTGTTGGAGAAATATGTATGCAGTAATTAAAGTGATTAATTAATAACTTGCAACTCTGGAGAGTCAGAGCAAATTTTTATTGTTGTTGTTTTGTTTTGTTTTTTGTCTTCAGTGTCTCAATCTTTCATCACTTTCACTGGTTCAGAAAGAGGGTGATGTTACAAGAGCTGCAGTAACTTGAACTACTCTGGCTTTCTGCATCTAAGAATAGTCTGTTCTGAGCTCCCTCTCACCAGGCAGACCTGGCAGCTGCCTGCTGGTGGATATTCTGCTTCAGGCAGGGGCTTCTCTGCCGTTGAATACGAACTGCAAACAGTGAAATTTGTTGTGGAATATGCTAAAGGAAATTTTAAACTTTAGAAAAATAAAAATAAGTAATATAATCCTACCACACCAAATTAAAAATTCTTAATCTTTTTGCAGTAGGATCCTATGTATTTTTGTTCTGTGGAACAGGGCCTGCGCTATGCAGTTCAGGCTGGGTTTGAACCCAGTATTTAGCGAACTTCCTTGAACCTGAAGCCGTCCTCCTATCTCAACCCCCCAGCTACAGGTGTGCACCACCACACGTGGTCATGCATTTTTGTTTTGTTTTGATGCTTTGGTACTGGGAGCCCAACCCACAGCCTCACACTTGCTAGGCAAGAATGGTGTCGCTGAGCTATACTCCCAGCCCACTGGTCATGTATTTTTAAGAAAGGAATTAAAGGGCCAGCAGGGTGACTCAGCAGTATAAAGCACCTGCTTAGGCAAGCAAGCTTAGGCAACCGCAGGGACCAAGGTTTGATCCCGGGCACCGCAGGCTGTGCAAGCTCCACCCCCAGGGCAGGCTGAGCTGGCCACAATATTTAAAAAGGGAAAGAAACTAAAATATTATAGATGAACCTAAGGACCCATCACACCCAGTTCTGGTCCCCTTCCCTCACTCGTGGCTGTCACCTGACTTGTTCCTTTATCTTCTGTTTTTCCAAAAAAAAAAAAATCCTCATTAGATTTAAGTTCATCCAAACTACTGAAAACTCTAGTTCAGTTTTTGGAAAGACACTTCACAGTCGATGTAATTTTCTTTTTTTACATAACACTATAAGGCAAATAATGTCAGGTTTTTTTAGCTATTGTGTTTCTAAGGCTGATAAGTTCCAACAGCTATACAAGTTTCAAATAACCATTGTCCTAGTCAGTTTTTTAGGTGCTACAAAGTAATAGCATTCCCATTCTACCTGAAGATACATCTACATTTATTCACTGAAATTTTCTCTCTCTCTTTGCTTCTTGAGAAGGTCGCACTATGCAGTTCGGAATGACCTTGAGCTCACTTTGGTAGCCCGGGCTGGTCTCAAACTCACACCGATCCTCCTGCCTCAGCCTCCCAAGTGCTGGGATTGCAGGCGTGCGCCACCACACCAGGCTGAAATTCCCTCTTAAAGCACCTTCTTTCATCATATCATGTGGGATGATCTCAACCATACAGTTCAGGCATAAGGCAGGAAACCCTTCCTATAACAATTTTCATGGGTTATGCTTGGTAATCTTCCAACTTCCACTGGCTACCAATGAGCTTTATTAATATATTTATGAATTAATACTCTTTATATTTGATGTTTCAATCAACAGTCAGTACCTAAATCTTCCTTCTGCTCCAATTTGTTCATGTTAAACCAGTGGTACCCTGGACATGGTCTCTGTACCCTCCATAGTGACTCATGCCACCTCTATTTTTTAAATTAGTTATCACTGAAGCAAATAGCAAAGTTTAAGCCTGATGAACATCAGAATAAGGAGAGCTAAACATGGTTACCCAACCTTGAGGCTGGAGGATAAGTGCATTATTTTTTCTACTCCTTCATGACATTTTAAATCACTGTATAAAAAATTGCAATACCTGCTGTCATCATAATGATATCTAATTACTTTCAAGTATGTGGCCTCACTTATAAACTTTATATAATAAGGACTTTATATTATTATTTTCATTTTTCAAATAAGAAAGGTAACTGAAACACCCAAGTTGTTAAATTGCTGGCCCAAAATGGAATCTTAATTTTCTTATGTGAAAACAAAAGTTATGATCTTTCAAAAATACAGATTGCAGATCACATGTTCATTTTGTCAAATGATTCCTAATCTTGGAGGAAGTATTTCTTGAATAAGTACATGCTGATAGTTTTAAGTGTGCTGAGTAGTTTCAAACAAATTTACATTATATCAAATCCTGTAGCAAATATAAAAACTTGAAAATAGTGATAAATATCATTTCACAGTCTATAGTTTTTCTTTAGTCTGCAAGTTCTAATGGGTAGAAGTATTCACAAGCCTTGGTGGTGACCACAGAGTTCTCAGGTACTGACCCAGTCTATATCACACTCGAAGCAAGCTCAGTCCATTAGAATTTTATCAACAGTATAAAAACTCTGATGAAGCATCCGTAAATTGGCATAGCCTTGGTATAATTTGATTATGTTAGAACCCAACATGGCTCATCTATGGGCTGTGGAGATAGCTCAGCAGCATAACAGCCTTCTTGGCAGGTACCAGGTTCCAAGTTCGATCCCCAGTACCAAAAGACAAAAGAAAAAAAAAAAAAAAAGGCATCCAGTGGGTATGTAGATATATACTGGGCTTTCTTGTAATTCCTAAAAACTAGTAATTCCAAAATGATACAAATAATACACAAGGATAGAGATCTAGTACAACTCTTTCAAGGCTAATAAAGTTTCAATTCTATTAATTTCTGAAAGATAGTTGAAAAAAAAATTTGTTAAGGAAACATGCCCCTGAACTTCCGAGAGAAGAGAATATCTCATTAACAAGGCCAACACTTCCTTTATGACTATTTTATAATTGTTTTCAGAGATTGAAACACGGCCTTGCAGTCACATGCTTTTAAATTAGCAGAATAAATTTTCACAGGCATTTTGGGTGCAACATCTAATTACCAGCTCGAACTATCTCTGCACATGTTTTAATCAAATAAATAGCTCCCTTCCCTCTAAGAATAAGATAAAGACAGTGTGCTTTTGTTATTAGTTGTTATAACTAAACATTATTTTACTTAAATAGAAAAAAACTGAAGCACAGGATGAAGCGCCAAGACGGGTACCGTGGTAAGCAGCACGGAAAGGGCCTCTCCGCAAGCCACCATCCGGAATACAGCCAGGTGAGGAAGGCAGGAAGGAGACAGCCCAGGAAAGACCTCCGGCGTGAACCGAGGCCCACAAAGAGAGTGAAGAGGGAAGCTTCAGTAAAGAAAGAGGTGGCCGAGGTGCCTTCGCCCAGGGACGGAACTCACTGTTGGAGAGGAGCGGTTCGAACCCACACATGGTGACTGCCGGCGACCCCAGAGGAGGAGAGGGGAGCCGTGGAGCTGAAGCATTACACTGAGGGTTCGGTGGTTCCTGATGAGGGTGGTTGCCAGGAGCTAGCGTGGAGAGGGGCTGAGCTCAGGACTCGGAGCTCAGAACCCGGTGGGCTCAGGCCTATGGAGACGTGCCTGTGGGCACAGGCCCTAAACTCCTGCACCTCCCCAGCCCAGAGCTCCTGCTGGCTCGCTGAGATGAATCAGCAAGGACTGGGCCTCTGTCTCCGCACAGTGTCTCCCAGCGACAGCAGAGACCAGCAGGGAAATGGACTTCTTTCTCTTTTGCCTCCTCTCTGTCTCGCTCTGTCTCTCTGTCTCTCTGTCTCTCTGTCTCTCTGTCTCTGTCTGTCTCTCTGTCTCTCTGTCTGTCTGTCTCCCACCCCCTTTTCTTATCCTTTGTTGTTGTGATGGTGTTTTTGGCTTTTGTGTGTTTGTTTCTCTCCTTCGCTGTTGGAACTTGTATAAAAGTGGTTTCTAGCCCTTTTGAGGGCCTTGCTCTGCTCTGTTCTTTTCATTTCTTCCTTTTCTCTTTCTCCACAGACTGCTGTACCTGATTCCCAAAGTTGGTGCGCACTCCCTTGCCCTCCGGCCTTACTTCGAATCTCTTCTTCCACTTGTCTATTTTCTCCCTAACCCCTTTTAAACTTTAACCCTGAGGAGCAAAACTGACATATTAAGAACTTGTATACTGCATATAATTTTTGGTTTCTTTTAGATTTTGTTATATAACAAAAAATATAGTTCATCTCATTAAATGTGGCAAATTAATGGTTACCTCAATTTACTGTTTCCTAGGCTATGTTTGACTCTATTGTTAATGGTTATGGTACCACCACCACTAGAAGTGACATAATTGTTCTAAACAAATGTTCTTCCTCTTATTCCAAGGCTAAGATTGAGTGTTATAGAAAATACCGTGGCACAGTGCCCCAAAAAAACAGAGGCGGGGCCAAACAGACAGCAACTTCTCATACCCACAAACTGAAGAAGCAGGATCTTGCAACAGACTCAAAATCCAAAAATAAGATATATTTTGAGGATGCCACAGAGAGCTAGTCATTTCCTAAGGGTTCTAAGTAGTAGCAACAGGGGCTGGTGAGATGGTTCAGCGGTCTAAAGCGCCTGCTTAGGAAAGCTTAGGCAACCTCAGGGACCGAAGTTCAATCCCCAGCACCACATGTTGCACCAGCCCCACCCCTAGGGCAGACTGAGCCAGCCATAACTAAAAATAAGTAAATAAGTAAATAAATAAATAGTAGCAACAAAGCAACTCACCATAGGCAATTTATAAGCATCATCCCAGGAACTAAACTAAAAAGAAAAATAATGAAATGAAACAAAAGAAAAAAATAAGAAGGCCCTTAAACAAGATGCAACCCCAGACCCTGGGTTCACCACAGACAAAACCAGAAGGCCACAAGGTGGGACAACCCAAAAGCCACCCACCTGGCCTCTTGGAAGTGGTAACAACAGAACAGTTGAATGAGGCTCTAGAAAATGACCAAATCAGAACTATCTCAGATAACTACAGAGATGATGTCTATAATGAAAGCTATGCTTAGTGACTCTGGAACACATAAAAACAAAATAGAGGACCTTAAAAGAAATTATGGAAGCCATGAATGCTAAGCACAGGAAAAAATGAAATCTATTATGCAGATTCAAGCAGGTATCCAGAATAATAAAAATTTCATAGAAAGTATCTATAACAGAATAAGCTAATGTAGGACAAAATCACAGATACTGGAGACGGGCTTGTCACTAGCAATCATGAAAAGAAAGATTTCTTAAAGATAGCAAAGGAAGATAAGAAAACACTCTAGTAGCTGCTCACTGAGGGGAAGAAGCATAATGTAAGATTGAATGGAGCCAATAAAAAAGCACAAGTGATATATTAAAAAAAAAAAAAACCTGTCACAGATAACATAGTAGATTTCCTTGGCAAGGAAAAAGAATTTAACATGCAGTTAAGCTAGGCATACAGAACTCCAATTAGCTATAATTTAAAAAAAAAAGAAAATCTACAGTCAGGCGCATCATAGTCAAGATCCCAGGATTCAACACAAGAATAGAACCTTAAAAGCTGTTGTCAAAAGAAACAAATCACTTCTAAAGCCAGTATCACAGCTGACTTTTCAGCACAAACCCTCAAGTCAAGCGTAGTTTGAAGTGTTTCAAACACTAATGGAAAACAGTCTTCAACCCAGGCTGATGTACCCCACAAAACTTTTAAAACTGATGGAGAAAAAAGACAAAGAACATCTGAGGAAATTTGCAACTCACATGTGTGAGCATCGTATTGTCTCCCTAGTGTGCGAGGCTGAAAGAGTAAATAACAGCCAAAATGGACAGCAGCTACTGCAAAAATGGAAAAAAGTTTCAGCAGGAAAGAGAGGGCCAGGGCTATGGCTCAGTGGGGCAGCACCTGCCTGGCAAGCACGAGTTTGCCTCAAGTTTGATTCCCAGTACCAAAAGGAAATTTGGCTGGAGGAATGGACAAAAGAGAGAGCAATTTGGTAAGGGAAATTTAGTTTGCTAATTTCTCTACATTCATTGAAAATGAAGATCTTCATTAATACAGTTTGGACAATTAAACGCCAATATTTTGTACTCTGAGTAACTCATTTAAGGGTAAATATACAATGTACCAACTATTGTTACCTTCCTATGATTTTGTTTTGAAATTTTATTTTATTTTCTCTTTAAAATTAAAAAATAAATAAATATGAAAGCAAAAAGGAAAAGAAAAGAGACACACACTGGGCCAGTGAGACAGCTCAGCAGCCTAAACGCCTGCTTAGGAAATCTTAGGCAAACCCAGGAACCGTGGTTCAATCCCCAGCACCACATGGTATACCAACCCCATCCCCAGGGTAAGCTGAGCCAGCCACAGGGAAAAAAAGAAAAGATGGAAAAGCTATCTGTGAAAACTGTGGAAAAGGAGAAATATGTTAGGAAGGAAAAAGCTGAATAGAAAATAACAGTGTTGGGGTTGGGGGGTATAACTCAGTGGCACAGAGCCTGCCCGGCAAGTGTAAGTCCTGAGCTGGATTCCCAGTACCGAGAGAGAGAGAGAGAGAGAGAGAGAGAGAGACTGAAAACAGAAAATAACAGCGTTAGCCATTATTAACATTTTGTCACTCCCAGTCTTGCACACATTTATGTTTTTAATTTCTGAGAGTACACAATTTTATATTCAGAACAAATACATGCCAACCCCACCCCCCAGGGTGCGTTGAGTCAGTGATGGAGACTGGGCTTGGGGATGCAGAACTGTAATCCCAGTGCTTGAGAGGCTGAAAACAGAAGGATCACTATAAGCCCAATCTGTCTAGTGAGACCCTGTAGACCCTGTACTAAATGCAAACAATAATAACAAAATAAACTTATGCACAATTTCTGGGTATGGGACATCTTAACATCCTCAGTTCACAATGCAATACTACCACCTGGACACAATGCCTGGTCTTTTTCTGAATTCCTTTAACACTGTTTTTCTTTGAGCACTCTTTACTGTTGTATTGGCTTTTCCTTTATCATATTCACTAAACATAACAGCTAGTAGATGACGGACTCTGACTGGTGTTTTGCTATCCTGTATTTTTCACTTATTGGGTCTGCTAGACCTACTAAATGGTGAATGACTTTTTGAATCCCCCTGTTTTGAAGGAATGAGTTCCACATTGTTTGGTCCAAAGGGTATATGAATATTTTGTAATTTTCCTTCTTTTTTATTACAAGATAACTTGTTAGATGTCAGTCCCCTCTGCCAACGCAACATGCCATTGTAAACATTGACCACTACCAGAATGTTCCCAGTTCCACGTTTTCTTGAAGTTCTATCACTTCTGTATTATGACCAGCTGCCAAGGAGAAAATGCCTTTTCATTGTGTAACAGACTCCCTCTCAGGCCGGCTAGCGTTGCCCCCTGCCTCCCTTTCTCTTCTGCAAGTCTTTCGGTGCTTCCTTCCTGCTCAGCCTCAGGGTCTCCTGTGTGCCTGTCCCGTGCTGTACGAGTCAGTGCTCCGGAGCAGAACGACAGCTGACCACGAGAAGGCAGCCTCCCAGGTGCAGGAGTGGCTTCATCCGAGTCAAAAGCCAATTCACGTACACAGGAAGATCTCTATAGTTGTTATCAAGCACTACATTCCCATTGAAATGTAAATTATTAAAGACCGAATATGCCCAGATTTGGATTCACAAAGCTTGTAACATCTGATAGGAAATGTAGCTCTTTTCAGGGGTGCAAGCTGAACCCAACTCAGTCAACCCTTATATAAGCATTAGTCCTTCATAAACTGTGGTACTTCTCTCAAGTTTAAGTGCTGTAGCAAGGTTTTTTAAATGTCCAACAATTAACCGTAACTTAGTTTAGTATTCAGTGTGGACTGGTGTCAAAAGTAATTATCAGGGCTGGGGAGAGAGCTCAGCTGTCTAAGCGCCTGCCTGGCAAGCACAAGGACACAGAATGAACTCCCAGTGCCACATGTCATGCTGGCCCCAGAACCCCGGGTGTGCCAAAGCTGGGTGGGGTGGCGCATACCTGTGATCCCAGTGGTGGGAGGCTGAGACAGTCCAAACTGTGTTGTGAGAGCTTGTACCAAATAAGTGATTTTTAAAAAATAATTCTCTACAAAATGAACATAATACTTCAATAAAGCAAAACATTTATGACATCACTTTATTAAAAAAAAATGTGCCTCAATGCAACCTTTTTTAGACCATATCCCTCAGATTGGCTCACCTATAATTCCTTGAATATGGAGGGCAAACAGCCTTCCAATGGGAAAATTTCCCCTAAAATTCCAGAAGACTTTGATTAATTTGAATATGTTAATTTCCACTGTAATCAACTCCATTATTTTAGAATTGCAGAAATAGTCAAAGTAATGTACAGTATTGGAATTTGTATCCTGTCTACATGTCAGACTTACACTAGCTATAATGGTGAATGTAAATGTACTGGACTGCCACTAGGTTTTCAAAATTAGCCTCAAAAAGTTCTCAAAATGATGTGGAGTCTTCATTCTCTGAACAAAATTCACTGTCCAATAATTTTGAAAAACAGGAGCACTGCCACTAATTCATCGGAAACTCTTCATCAACGTTCTGCTTCATTTTAGGCAGTAGCTTGATAACATGCAAGTTCTTGACCAACGAAGACTGACAGTGTTCCCTAAGAGCAACACCTTTCTGTGTTGCTCCTTTCGTGCATATTTGAGAGAATTATCTCCCAAGATCCCCAAGTCTTCTTCCCAGCACCTCCAAAAGTGTAATTCCAGATTTTCCCCCATCACCGCGATGCTTGCTGCATTAAGAATCGGTGAACCCTCCCGCTCCTGAGGAATCACAGATGTGTGGCCAGCCGTGCCAACCGCTCCTCGCCCCACCACTCCCCAGCAGAGGAGCTCCAGTCTGTCTCAGCCCCGGGATGGCTGCCAGAGGCCCAGCGGCGACCCCCAGACTCGCCTCACTACTTCTGATCCTGCCTCTGTGCTCGGATTATCGGGCTGGGTCTCCATAAAACCTGATGGTGTCTGATTGAGCTGGACCAGACAGGAGACACCCAGAAAAGGGGGGTGGGGGCTAGCTGCACAAAACCAGCCCCACTGCACCCCAACTCTGAGGAGGAGCTCCCACAAATTTTAAATGTGTATTACTTGTGCCTTCTGCTCCAGCAGTCACTAAGTCCCTGAAGCTGCCCTTCACACATGCTCTGTTCTCCAGTTCCTCTCAGGGCCTAGCACAGTGCCCGTGGCTAGTGAAAGCCCACTACTGTTCCAGGGCCACGAAGTTGTTCATGGTAATTTCTCTTAACTCAGTGTCTTTTCAGTACAGATCACCAATTCCTCAAAATTTGGGGCATTTAGAATTTAGACAATGTAAGAGGCAAATTAGGCAACGTGAGGGACAATGTATGTGTTTATGTATATTAAGCTCGCAATTTAGTTCTATTACTGTCTCTGTTGTATGGATGGACAACTAAGTTTGAGAGAGATTACATAAATATCCAAAGGTCAGAAAACCGATGGCAAGGCCCCAATGTGGCTTCTCCCCAAAGCTCACACGCTGGGCGCTTGGGCCCACAGCGTAGTAGTAGTGTGAAAAGCTAGTAAGGAAAAGGTCGTTACTAGTGGGAGGTGACTCGTCCGCGACCCACCCCATGAAGGGATGAAGGGGGGCCTCGTGGAGCGAGGAGTGGATTAGTCCCCTCAAGAGCAATTTGTCAGGGCCAGCCAGGGAGCTCAGGGGACTAAAGCGCCTGCTTAGGCAGAGCTCAGAGGCTGGGGTTTGATCCCTGGCCTGCCAGGCCGGGCCTGGGCATGCTGAAATGGTGATTGAGACTGGGTGTGCTGGTGAGTGCCTGTAATCCCACCCACTGCTTGGGAGGCTGCAAATAGAACCAGTACCAGTCGGATCTATGTGGTGAGATCCTGCAGACCTTCCCCTGAATACAGAGAATAATAATAATAATAATAATAATAATAATAAATTTGTAAAAAGAGCAAGCTGTCCTAAGAGTGAGCCCAGCCCATTCCTGCCTCTGGCTTCCTCTTTCCACCGCAGGATCTCTGCACATGCCCCTCACCTCCTGCCATGGTGCCATCTGCCCTTTGGGCAGCCAAGGGCACTTGCCAGATGCTAGTGCCATGCTGTCTGGACCCTCCAGCCTCCAGAATGGTGAGCCAAATGAACCCCTTTTCTTTACAGAGCAACCCGTTTTCAGGCTTTCTGTTAGAGAACCACCACGTGGGCCAAGTCGTGTAGCCCATGACAGGCACAACTCCGACTCAAGTTTAGTGCCTGAAGCTAGAATCTGAACACACACTGTCTGTTTGCTACTTTTCTGCTCTCAACTAAGATTTAAGATTCAATAATAGGAACCATTTCTCTTCACCCTACACCTCAAATGTTTCTAGGCTGTTAGGCCACTAAAATAGTAATAGCTACTTGGGCAGGTACTTCTTCTTTTTTTTTTTTTTTTTTAGTCTTTTTTGAGGCAGGGTCTCACTATGCAGTTCAGGCTGGCCTTGAGCTCACTTTTGTAGCCCAGGCTGGTCTCGAACTCGCACTGATCCTCCTGCCTCAGCCTCCCGAGTGCTGGGAGGGCATGTACTTCTAATTTTAGTCCATCTCAAAACCTTACCAAGCTCACAGGAGATAATGTTTTTTCTAAAGGTGTAAAACAGTGAGGACCAGGGAAATGAAACAAGGAAGTAGCAAATGCGTGTTGAAAGATAAAGCATAAGGACAAGTAGCACTGACATGGAAGATTCTATTTGTGATGGGAGTGGTAGTCAAGGGTAAATCATTCTTTATACCATAATAAACAGTCAAGATAATGCCTGAAACTCAGAATCCAAGGAAGCATACAAATAGTTTATTTAAAAATGTGTGAAGCATGAAGTGAACAGGTAAAAGTAAACACATGAGAATTGTGAGCGGGGCGGGAGGCACTGAGGCTGGCACGGAGAGCTAATGCTGTCCATTACTAAGCTGTTCAGCCAGGCCTGGCACGGAACACCCGGAATCCCGGCCCGAGCCGGCCGAGGCAAGAGAATCGCTGCGATTTCAACCCTAGCCTCGGTTACCAAGTGAGCTCCAGGCCAGCCTGAACTGCAGAGCGAAGACTGCCTCAAAAAGACCAGAAAGAAAACAAAGCTATTAGTCTCTTAAACTAATTTACTTAAATTACGTATAATTAAAAGCTAATCCCAACAAAATATTTTAAAAAGGAAAGAAATATTTTAATAGTGAAATATCTCTCCACCCTTTTTTGTCTTCTCTTCCTTCCTTCCTTCCTTTCTGCTCTCTCTCTCTCTCTGCCTCTCTCCCTCTCTCCCTCGCTCCCTCTCTCTCCCCCTGTTGCCCTCTCTCACTGTAAACTTCATGCCAGTCCCTATAGGCAATCAATTGGAGAAAATGGTTTAAATGGTTTTCAATATTAAGTTGACTCAATTGGATAAATAACCAGGATCCAACTAAACAAGAAAGAAGCTCATTTCTTTTCTAGCATTCACTATGTTTTTTTGTTTTGTGTTGTGTTGATTTTTTTTTTCTTTTTTTTTTTTTGGTGGGACCAGGGTTCGAACTCACAACTCATGACCTTACACTTGCCAGGCAGGCACTTGTGCCACAGAGCTATCTCACCAGCCCGTATCAGGTATGCTTTCTGGTTTTTGCTTTTCTAGCATTCACTATGGATCGGTCAAAAGTGCACTCCCAGTGAAAATTGTAGTTTGGCCATAAAATGATCCCTTTAGTGATTCCGCCTTCCCCTTCCCATAACCCTGTATTTCCTTCTGGTGATCCTCTCATAAAAGCCCTATGTAACGTTGTGTGCTGATTTACGAGACTTCCTCCACCCTTTATTCCATTTTTATTTTTCTTACCTGTTATTTCCCTTGGCAGATACCTATCGGGGTGCCCAGCCAAAGACAGTCCTTGGGCAAACTGCAGCTTAAGACAGATGGTGAGGCCTGGCCCAGCCCTTGGGGAGGATAGGTTACATTTCCAAGGCATTCCCCCAGGGCAGCTGTGTTCCTTTGGACACAACACAGAAACTCAAGCCCTCATGGCTGCCTGGCACTAAAGAGCCTGGACCAAGTAGAGGCAGGTCACCTCTACCCAGGGCCTCCATGCAGTATGCCCACATTCGCAGAGCACTGGCTGATGGGGTCAGGGCAGGAGGGGGATCTTGGCAGGGGCTGGGGTGGACCCCAGGAGGCCTGAGCTCTTTACATGGGCTTTATTCTTGCAAGAGTCCTGGGCGCATAATATGGCTCATTAAGTATCTGTGGAATTAGCAAGGGCCTGAGTTCAATCCCCAGTTCCACAATAATAATAATAATAATAATAATAATAATAATAATAATAATAATAATAAATAAGGGGTCAGGGAGATAGCTCAGTAGAATAAGTGCTTGCCTGGCAAGCACAGGGTCCTGAGTTCAATCCTTAGTACCACAAAAAAAGAAAAAGCCAAACCAGGTATCCGTAGAATCAAATATGTGGTTGCTTATCCTTCTAACAGCACCACAGATACTTCAGAGAATGTTTCTCCTGACAACAGGATCCTTAATTCCTTAAAAAAAAAAGAAGTAAGCCTGTGTCTTACTTATCTCAGTACCCATGCTGCCTGGTGTAATGCCTGGCCTGTTCTTGGTGGCGGTGGTGGTGGTGGTGGTGGTGACGGTGGTGACGGTGGTGATGGTGGTGATGGTGGTAGCGGTGGTGGTGGCGGTGGTGGTGATGAATTTGTTCAGCAGAAGATGAGCAACTGCTGCTGTCCAGATGATAGAAATGTTCTGGTGATAGGACAGTAAACAAGACCTGACCCTACCCACCCACAAGGTGATACTCATTTCAGTAAGGCTTCCAAGTGATTAGGACACCGGTGTGTACTGCAGTGACAGAGGTCCTGAGTCCCCTCTGGAAATGAATGAGAAAGGCTCTCAGCTCAAGGAATTGCTATGAGTCAACAAAACAATTCTGATGGCTAAAGAAAAGCCTCCAGGGGATTACCTCCCCTCTAAAAAAAATATTATCTGAAGAATAAATACAAATGGCCAAGGAAAGGCAGAAGGATGTTCCAGGAAGTGCAGTAAGTTTGCAAATAGATGGAAGAAAGGCAAAAAAAAAAAAAAAAAAAA
>PVJA010021514.1:0-35470 GCA_004027025.1 Myocastor coypus | reverse complement strand
CCCACAAGCTGGTGAGGACCCCTCTCTTCATCGGGAGGACCTGGTGGGCTGGTGACACATGACACAGTGGGGCTCTGGCTGGGGCTCAGCCAATGAGAAGGTGGGACTAGTGGCCTGGAAGAGTCCAAGGCAGTAGTGACAATATGAACCAGCAGGCGGTAAGTTAGGTGAGCCAGCACAGAGCTTGGGCACAAAGACAAGTGGAACAGATGCGGGTGGGAGGGCCCTCCCCGACTCTCTTTCCATCCACATTCTAGTTTGTCCTGTTTTTATTTTTTATTTTTTTATTTTTTAATCTTTTTGAGACAGGGTCTTGCTATGCAGTTGAGGCTGGTCCTGAGCTCACTTTTGTAGCCCAGGCTGGTCTCAAACTCGTACCAATCCTCCTGCCTCAGCCTCCCGAGTGCTGGGATTACAGGCGTGAGCCACCACGCCCGGCTAACTGTTTTTGTTTTTAAGTTTGTTTTTTTTTTTTAATTTTAAAAATTTTATTATTTTATTTTCTTGTTTCAGAACTTTTGTTTGTTATTTATTTATTTTTATGGCTGGCTCAGCCCGCCCTGAGGGCAGGGCTGGCACAGCCAGTGGTGCCCAGGATTGAACCACGGTCCCTGCGGCCACCTAAGCTTTCCTAAGCAGGCGCTTTAGACCACTGAGCCATCCTGCCGGGCCCCGTGTTTCTTTGTTTTTTTCTGTGTGGTTATTTTTGTTCTGTGGGTTTTGGGTTTTGTTTTTCCTTTTTTCTTTCATAATTTAGATTTCTAATTCTTCTTTTGATGTATTCCTGCTCATCCTCTTCCTTTTGTCAACTGTTTCACTGAATTTTATGAGTAAACATTGTCTCTTCTCCTTAAGGTTCACATCCATCCTCCGAAGCTTTCTCTTCCAACTCTTCCCTATTATGTCCCACAACTAGCCAAAACATGAGGACCAATCCTTAGCCTCCAGCCCTGCTCTTGCTGTATTTAAACCTCATTCATCTCTTCATCTCACTCCCATCCCTCTCAACACTCACACAAGGCAAACTCACACTAATAAGTGGGAAATCACTGTATACAAGTTTCTGGTACAAGTTGGGTTGGATCATATAGCTACAGAACTGAGTCGTGTAGTTGGAGGTATCAGGCTAATAGTTACCACAGTTGCCAAGCTGTGCTTGAGTCTCATGTTACTGCTGACTATACTACTTTAACTGGAATATCATACCTATTATAATCAGTTTTTCTCCCCTGTGTGACACTGTTACCGAAAGGGATCATAATATTGCCATAGTCCAGTAGCAAAGGAATGGGCCCTCAGTCCAATAGATTGCAACTTCACACTTAATACATAGGAAAGGTAGGTTCTTGAGATAGACAAAAGCCAAGCAACACCTACCTCTAGAAGACATCCTCAGGAGCAGACATTTCCTAGGGAAATGTCAATAGCAGAGTAAAATTTATCTAACATAAGAAATCTATAAGCATCAACATGGAAAATAAAAAATAGAAAATTTTTTAAAAATTATAAAAAGAAGCAAAATGCAACTTCAGATGACCAGCTTACATAAGATACGTCTAGAGCACAAAGAGGAAATCAAAAACCAACCACTGGAACTTTCCAAAATGATAGTGGCAGAAGTGAAGAAAACATGGAATAAACTATAGAAAAAAATCTCTAAGATGCAAAAAGAAATGATGATCATAATGAACAACATTAAAGCAGACGCAGATTTTAAACAATAGAGGAACTCAGGAAAGTGATGGAAACCATGACTGTCCAACATAAAGAAGAAATCAAGAATCAGTGAAATAGATCCAAACAAATCTAGGTGAATAAAAACTTCTGTGACAGTATATGCAACAGATTGAGTGAAAGCAGAGGTCAAATAGCAGATATATGAAATTCAGAACTTACGCATACCTTGCAGTATGGTAAAATTCTTGATCAGCTGACCATGCTTGGAATCCACAAGCTTCATTTCTTCCATAATCACTGACAAGTTGGCCACCTCAGTATCTAGCCTGGACCTCATCATATCTTGCTGCATCCTGAGAGAAACAGAATCCAAACGGATGTTGGCCAGTGTGTTATTCAAGGAGGTCAGATCATCTGTGTGCCTGGTCAGGGTGTCTGTGCAAGTGGTCCTGACTTCATTCAGGTTGCTGGTCAGCGTCCGCAGGTGATGGGCTGTGTAGCTAATATTGCTAATGATGTTCACAATATCCGTCTCAAAGAGCTGGAAGCGCTCCTCCAGTTGGCTGAATTTGATCGCTGTTCTGTTCTCTGCGTCCTTGTGAGAGTCCTGAAGGTCCTTCAGGTTCTGCTCGTTGGCTTGTGAGATGGTGGTGATGTTGTCCATCTGCCCTGTGAATGAGCTGAGCTGGCTGTTCATATCCTCCAGGGTGTCGTTGTTGGCTTTGGCCAAGGCAGAATTGTTGGCAGCCAGGGTCTGCAAGCTCTGTACTTTCTCCTTCAGCCAGTCGGTGTCCTTCTTGGCTTGAAGGAAAACCTGCTGCAGGTTTTGGAAGTCATTCTTGATGCGTTGGATTGCCTGGCTGGTGTCATCCACTGATCGCTGCAGGTTGGTGATGAGGTTCCGCTGCTGCATCTGGGTCAGGTTCAGGTTGTTGAGGTTCATGATGACCACATTATGGGAGTACATCTGGTTCTGCAGGTTGCTCTGGAGCACGCTGGTATCTTGTTGCAGGTTCGTGACATAGCCATTATATGCCTGGAGGGTTTTGTTGACAGTGGTGATAAGGAAAGAATTATTCTCCAGAGTTTCTTTCAGTTGGCTCTGCCTGTCTACCAGCGCATCCCCACCTGCCTGCAGCTTCTCCAGTGTATCTTTGTTCTTGGTCGTTTTTTCTGTAATCTCACGAAGTTGCTGGCGAAGATCCAGAATATCTGATCTGAACGTGGAGAGTTCTGAATTCGTGCTGATAGCTTTCTTCCCAGTTTGGTCCCCTGGAATAAGAACTGTTGGTGAGACTGGCAGAATGAGGAGGTGTCCTGATAAGGTCAAAGATCTTAGAGATACCTGACTGGAACATTGCTTGAAATCCCTAAACCAAAGGAGTAGAAGTCTGCCATCTTTTATTTTATAAATTCTACAATTCCATGCAGTTAAAAATATTTCAAGTAGGACTTTGTTGTGTATTTTATCAAAGAGCTTGAATAGAGGGTCTCTGTCATACTTTTTTTCCTTTGGGTGGGTGTGAAAGAAACCCTTGCACTGAGCTCCGTCCCTCCTTCCATTGCCTTATGTGCTTGTTGGTGCTAGGCTGGAATCCAAACCTTCACCTTAGCTACCACCCAGCCCTTTTTACTTTTTTATTTCAAGACTTGAGTTTACAACCCTCTTGCCTCGGCCTCTCTAGGCCTGTGCCATTCTGACTGGATCATACTTGCATTTACAGTTTTGGGAGCAGGATTCTCTGAAATTGATCATTAGCTTTAAAATTCGAAAGCCACTGAATGAAATCATGATGCCTCGCCACACAAAACCACAAGTGCACATCTCCGTGTACAGGGGAGTTTACAGCCACGTGATTCTAGAGGCTATCATATTTGTACAGAGTTAGGGGGCTCAGTGACTCCTCTAGCTGCCAGTTACCTAATTTCTTCAGGTCACTTTCCACGGCTGTGAGCTTGTCATTGTAGGTTTGCCGAGATGTCTCCATGCCACCTGTCACATTGTCCATTTTCTCTACAACTGAGATTTGGAAAACAAAGCATTAGTCCACATACTGACTCATACTGGACTTCTCAGTTTCAGAACAGCTGGTCATTTCATCCCAAAGGAAACAGATAGAAACTAAGTTATAGATTCAAATATGGGGAGCCGGGTGTGGTAGCTCAGGCCTGGGCTACATGGTGAGTTCAAAAGCAGTCTGAACTATAATTTATTTCACCAGCAAGTATAGGTTCTTGACAGTTCTTATGATTCTGTAATGCCTGGGGAGCTTCAAAAATTGCTTGACTAAATTAAAATTTTAGTAAAGAATTCCTTGATCTACAATCTCTCTTTCTTTCTTTCCTTCTTTCTTTCTGGGGAAAGGTTTATTTAGCTCACAGTTTATAGAGGCTTCACTCCATAATTGGCTGGTTCCATGGCAGAGAGGCAACAGTACACAGCAGTGGAAAACAACAGAAGCAGGGGCCCGGCGAGATGGCTCAGTGGTCTAAAGCCCCTGCTTTGGGGGTGGCTGCAGGGACCGCGGTTCGATTCCCGGGCACCACATGCTGCGCCAGCCCTGCCATCAGGGCAGGCTGAGCCGGCCATGAAAATAAATAAATAAACAAAAGTTCTGAAACAAGAAAAAAATATAATAAAATAAAATTATTAAAAAGAAAAGAAAACAACAGAAGCAGCAAGTAGGGGGAGAGAGAGAGCAAGACTTGGGGTGTGTGTGTGTGTGTGTGTGTGTGTGAGAGAGAGAGAGACAGAGAGAGACAGAGACAGATACAGAGACAGAGAGAGAGAGAGAGAAAGAGAGAAATTTGTTGATTTCTCTACATGAGGGTAGGTGTAGAAATGCTGTGATCATTCACAAACTTTCATCACTGTCTTACCTAGCATTCCTGGTAGGTAGGACTTACTTACCTAGAAGGGTATTCCACTGCCAAACAGCCCCTAGCTCAACTCTGTACACAAGGTAGCCAAGAAGGGACAAAAATCAAGAGTGCCTACTGCTCCTAGTCATCGGTTGTGTCACTAAGGCTCCCTAGTCGGTTTTCATTGGTGACAACTAGTGACTGCAGTTCTCACATAGATAGCTAGGTAATGTTCTCAAGCAATGATTTACCAAGATCTTTTGTTTCATGTCTTGCATTTTGTTGATTGTACAATAAAGGTTAGTATATGTCATGTTAAATAAAAACTTCACTTCTTTCTGGTTCTCAGAAGGCAGCCATTGTCTGTAACTAGGAATTCAAATGTGGTTCTAAAATGTCTAAAGGGGGACTTCTCCAGAAGTGACTCCTGTGAGATCCCACTTCCAGAAGCTCAGGATCAACTCAGCCTTTCATTTTAGTTTATTAAGTTAATGTTTCTATGAAATGTGGTCTCACCATGTTGCCCAGATTGGCCCCAAACTCCTGGTCTTCAGCAAGATGTAAGATACATCAGCCTTCCAAGTAGATGAGACACTGTGGCATGTGCCACTGTGCACAGATTATGGCTGTCCTTGGTATTAACAAGCTTCTATTTTATCACTGACATTAAAAAAGCATGAATCTATGTACTAATTGTAGGCTGATTAATCCTGCTTATACTATTCTAGGGCCACCCAGATAGCTCAGCAGACTGAAGTGCCTGCCTAGGGACCAGGATTTGATCCCTGGCATGCTGTGCCAGCTCCATCCCCGGGACATGCTGAGACTTGAACGACACTGGGTGTGGTAGTGCACACCTGTAATCCCCATGCTTGGGAGGCTGAAAACAAGAGGATCACTGCAAGTCTGACCTGTGTAGTGAGATCCTGTAGACCCTGTACTAAATACATTTTTAAAAAAGAAGAGTTCTCTACCCACACATGAGTATACAGGAAGATTCTCTTGGCTCCTCTCTGGCAGAAAGCATGACTCAGGCCTGTGGGTGCTAGCGTGCTCCTGGCCAGCTCATTGCGCCTTCCCTGGAGTGCCTACAGTCTGGCCACTGTCACCCAAATGCTTTCTCCTCCAGGAGCCTTTCCATGTGTCCTCTTACTTGTACTTCAGGACTCACCACCTGTGGGCTCCTTTGTTTTTGTTTGTTTGTTTTTGTCTTTTTGAGACAGGGTCTCACTATGCAGTTCAGGCTGGCCTTGAGCTCACTTTTGCAGCCCAGGCTGGTCTTGAACTCATATCGATTCTCCTGCCTCGGCCTCGCAAGTGCTGCGATTACAGGCATGCACCACCACGCCTGGCTTGTGGGCCCCTTTGTCAAGCTGCCTTGCAGAATCATCTAGGCGAGCAGCCTTGTCCCCACACAGTCTCTCTGTTTGTTCATGGCCTGTTTTCTGTGGTATGGGCTCATCTGTACAGATGCTCCTCGACTTATGACGAGCTGCTGTTCTCATAAATCCATTGCAAGGGGCTGGTGAGATCGATAGCTCAGTGGTCTAAAGCACCTGCTTAGGCAAGTGTGCAGGGACCATGGCTAGATCCCCAGCACCCATGCAGCGCCAGCCCCCGCCCCACAAAAAAACATTTCAAGTGAAGAATACTGGAAATGGAAAATGCCCAGCTGCTGCCTAACGTACAGAGAGCATCAGAGCTCTGTGATGGGACACACCATGGCGTGGGCAGTTTGCCCTTGTCATTAGTGGAAGCTGCTGCCACCCCACGCCACAGAAGAAGAGCCTGTTCACTACAGCTAGACCAGGCAAAGCACAAAATTCAAACTACAGTTTCTACTGCTTCCACACCATCATAAAACTTAAAAATTCTAAACAGAACCATTGTAAGTTGCAAATTGTCTATATTTACTTTTTGTTTTATTTTTTGAGATAAGGTCTCACTGGGTAGTTCAAACTGGCCTTGAACCCAGGACGCTCCTGCTTCAGTTTCCTGAGCGCTGGGCTTTCAGGCCTGTGTCACCATGCCCGGCCATATTCACATCTATTTCTCTTTCTTAGCAAGAGGTTGTTGGACAAATACTTAACTTCCTTTGCCGGTTAAGTAAAGGAGTATGTGTCCAGGGCTAGCAGAGACCACTGTCACGAACAGAACTTCTTAGCCTCTCAGGAAAGCCTTCCCTGGGACATTTTATTAAGCTGTCATTGTTTTTGAGATGACTGCTCACAAAGGCTGTTATAAACATGTACCTTTGTGCTGTGACAGGCGTGCACACTGCTAAATCCCAAACAAGTGTCATATGCACTTTAACAAAGCTAAATGTAAAAACATACAAAAAGTTTACAGTCTGTCTGCAGTTCTCATTCTCAGATCCAAACCCTGCCTTCATCTGTCTTCAGACCACCAAGTGATGCAGCCCAAGTCCTGCCTTCTGTGTGTGTGTGTGTGTGTGTGTGTCTTTTTGAGACAGGATATCACTATGTAATTTAGGCTGGCCTTGAGCTCACTTTTGTAGCCCAGGCTGGTCTCGAGCTCACAACAATTCTCCTGCCTCAGCCTCCCAAGTGCGGGGAGTGTAGGCGTGTGCCACCATGCCCGGCCTGGCCTTTCTTTCTTTGAAGCTAAAGAAACCTTTAAATATGCTGTGAGTCATTCATCTTCTACTCTAATTTTTCTTCCATTTTAGTTTACAAAAACACAGAACAGCTATGGACAAATAATTCAGATTTTTTTAGAGTAAAAGTGGGAACCCAAAGAAGACCCAAGAAACTGTTAGCTTTGTCTTCCATGGGGCAAAGAGACTCCCTGCCCTGTCCGCGATGCTAATCAACATCCCCGCACGCCAGTGTTTGTGCGAATGCGCACATGTGCCTGCAGACTGGGGACAAAGCTGCAGACTGGGTCTGTGATGCCTGTAGCTTGCCGGTGCGTAAACTGCCATGGCGGACAGGGATCCAGAGTGGACGCTCGCCGCACACGCACAGCGTTCTCCTTGCATCTTTATCCGTCACTTAGGAGTACAGGTTTTCTCTCTTCTGTTTCCAAGTTCCCCCTTTAACCAGGACTGGTTCTCCCCATGGAATTCTTCAGAACATTGAGGTTTCAGGTGTTATACCTCAAGGACTGCCCCTCTCCAAGAACCTGGAGCGTAATTCCTTGGGATATTGTGGCAATAATACAAACAGTCACTTAAGTGTCATCCCTTGGATTTAGCCACTAACCCCTCTTCCCTATCTCCCCGGCCCCTCTCATTTATTTATTTATTTATTTATTTATTTATTTATTTATTCATTCATTCGTTTGGTACAGGGTCTCACTACGCAGCTCAGACTCATACTGATCCTCCTGTCTCAGCCTCCTCAGCTCTGGGTTTACTGCCATGTGGCTAGCATAGCATGCCCAGGGTTCTGGGGCTGGCATGGCATGCAGTACTGGGACCTTGTGCTTGCCAGGCAGGTGCTGAGATTGCTGAGCTATCTCGCCAGCCTGTCTCCCCTCCCCTCCCCTCTCCCTCTCCCTCTCTCTCTTTCTTCCTTTCTTTTGGCCAGCTCAGCCCACCTTGAGGTGAGGGCTATGGTGCCAAGGATCGAACCATGGTCCCCTGAACCTAAGCTTCCCTAAGCAGGTGCTTTAGACTGCTGAGCTATCTTGCTGGCCCTGTTTTTCTCTTTGAAACACAGTCTCACTATGTAGCTTTAAGCAGGTTTGAAGTCTCTATTTAGCCCAGGCTGGGCTCAAATTCTTACTAATCCTTCTGCCTCCGTCCCTCAAGTTCAGGGATAACAGGTGTATGCCTGTCTCTCCCCACCCTTCAAAGTCCTCACCACACCTCACTGCCCCACAAGAATAAATCTTGCCAAGGACCCACATCCATAGCATACTAACTGACCTTTATTTAAAAGGCAGGAACAGCCCTTACTGTATCTACAGAAAGAAAATTTCCTGTCCCTTACTGTGGGCACTGCACCTTCACTGCAGTTACTTCTGTCCTCTCCCTAAGGCTCAGAGGGGTTCAGTAACTTGCTCACAGTCACACAGCTTGTAACTAGGTGGGCTGCTGGGCTGGGAGATCAAACTCCATTCTACCCTACAACTCCTCTTTGCTTTTCACTCAGTGCCACTTTCTCCTCAGTCTGGTCTGCTCCCACAAGGAGACCCTCGAGGAGGAGGGTTGTGACCCCTCTGAAGTCAGCACCACTAGAAATTTACTAAGCATTTGCCACATAACCACTGAAGACTCAAGACATACAGGCCACATGGTCCCAGGCTGTGAGGTAGGGGACAAGGACAGACAGAGCTTAGAGCTCCTTCCTGCTGCTCACAGGGTGCGGCCCTGTGATTATGGTGCTAAGAGAAACCTGCCCCGCAGTGGTTCCTGGACTTGCCAGGTAATGCCAGGGATGCTCCCCTGTGACTCAGCAGAGCCATTACCACTACCCTACACATGATTTCAGGCTGCATTACAGAAATACAGCAACTATTTTAGGTGCTACCCTGGGTTCCTGAGTTCTGCTGGGGGATTTGAAATGCATCTTGAAAGTTCACTTATCCTATTGAAATTGCACTGTTAGAGTCTGGTGTAGTAGAACACATTTGTAATTCCAGTGCTCCAGAGGCTGAGGCAGGAAGACTGCACTGAGTTTGAAGTCAGCCTGGGCTACACATTGAGCTCAAGACCAGCTTGAATACATAGGAAGATGCCACCGCCAACAAAAAAGAAACTGTAAGTTTGGTGGAGCTTAACAGCAAGTAGACCTCCTGTGGCTCACACGTTTCATTAAATGAGACTGGCTGAGGCTTCATATTGCTGTCTTTTCTCTTTTTCATGGTTACATTATGAAGGCTGCCTTGCTGGAATTTTCCTATTCAGGGAATGTTCTGGAAGAAATACAAGCCACTGATCCTTCAAGATGGCTCCTGCCTGGAAGCCCCACTGACTGCTGGTAAGCAGCCCGGCAGGGGTGGGGGGTCCGGGGTGGGGGCGCTGCCAGGCTGTAACTGTGCAAACGTGTTTTCCCCAGAGCCACCATACAGGCCAATTGGTGGCTGAGCAACTCCCTGGCTTGCAAGCAAATTCTCTAGAAAGAACTTCATTCTGGGGGCCAGTAAGATAGCTCAGCAGTCCAAAGCCCCTGCTTAGACAAGCTTAGGCAAAGCACAGGGACCGAGGTTCGATCCCTAGCACCACATGCTGTGGGGGTGGGCTGAGCTGGCCACAAAAAAACGGAGGGAGGGAGGAAGAAAGTTCCTTGTGTCCTGATATAGCTCTGGAAGTGAGATGACAGGACAACACAGAACAGAAAACAGCTTAAGTTCCCTTTGCCAACTCTGATAAATAAAGGGCTTTTGCTAGGAGCAGTGGTATTCACCCAGGTCAGCATGGGCAACTTAGCAAGACACTGTCCCAAAATAAAAGAATAAAAGGACCTCGGGTATAGCTCAGTCTACAGTGGGTTTGATTACTCTGTACAAAATAAAAATAAAGGGGTTTTGTTTCCTTTCATTGGCTCCTTCAGAGAAACTTCCAGCACCATATATTCTTTTTCTTCCTGTTCTTTTTTCTCAAAGGAGGAAGCTTTTCCCGCCATCAAGGGGAGAAGCCTGAGGGAACAGTTGGCCTTATCTTTCTACCTCTTACAAGGCTAGGTCAGCATAATCTTATCAGCAAGAAAGCCTCCTCACAGTAGGACTGAAGGACAGCTGGAAGGCAGCAGCACGAGTTCATCACGGCTCTGCTAGGAAACCAGAGTCATGTGCTGCACTGACTGCCTCTGGTCAGTGGAGGCCCAGGGGCTGAGGGGGGGGGGGGCGCTTGAAGGAGGGAAGGGAGGGAAGGCGCCCTCCTGCCTCCCTTGTACTTGCTCCTCAGGGGCTTTCCTTCGCCACCCTCGTGAGACTTGGTACCCAGAGGAGGCCAGGCCGACCCCCGGATGTGAGGTCTCTGGATAGAACTCTGAGGGGAGCAGCTGCCCTCCGGGTGCCTTCGAGAGAGCGCCACCCTCCCACTCGTCCTTTCCTGGTGCTTGATAAGCAGCGCCATAAGCCGAGTATCAGCAGGAGACGCCACAACAGAGTTTTCACAGGAGCCTGCAGGTGGGTCCCAGGACAGACAAGCCACACACACACATGGGCCCAGTGACACAGAGTGACAGGGACAAGGAGTAGCATGATGAGAATAGGCAGTGCCTAAAGGCTGTGAGGGGCTCTGAACAGGACTTGAGGCGCGGTGGACAGGAAGGGCCGGAAGGAGCCATTTGGAGAGAAGCAGGGTCGTGCGCCAGGTAAGGCAGGGGACACACAGACATCACAACAGAGCTGTGGGACTTCCAGGGCGTAGGCGGAGGAGATGCCTGTCCTGGGAGAGACCACTCAGAACAGGAAAAATCCAAACCCCAAAAGACTCTCCTCTGGCTCCTTGTGTGCAATTCTGAAGGCATAAAAAGCTCCTACCCTTATTTTCCTAGCAGAGACAAAAATGACAGTGACACGTTTGCATCCTGCCCGTCCTTGCAGTCACTGTTTATTCCCCTGCTGCCACACAGTATGAAGCTCCGAAGGTAACCCCTAAGTGGCGGTTTGGTGTCAAGGGCCTCCTGTATCTCAGCTCACCAAGAAAAGGCTTAGGGGAGTGAGCAGTGACCTAAGTCACCCAGGCCTGGCCCGAGAGAGCCCAGCTGAATGGTGGGGACCACCCACCATCCCCAGCCGGCCCCAGTCCTGGCCTCATCCATTTCCTAATTGTTCAGCATTTGTTGCTCCATCTAAAAAGAGTCAGGCTCTTCTGATAGATGCGCTCATCCTGAGTGGATAAAAGGACCTGATCATTTTCCAAACCCCACTGCCCAAAGTCAAATGCTCGGATTCATGCTATTTTCCGTGGCTAGGAATAAAACGCCTCACCCAGCCTGCAGACTTGAAACACATGTGGTCGTTCTGCTGGTTACAACTGTGTAGATGCAGGAGAAGGTGGGCAGGGGACTGAGGGCTGCTGTTCTAGTCACTATCAGCTGGGATCAGCTGTAGTATGTATGAGGTGGCTCTGCTGTCCGCTCAGCTTATCCCAGCTGACCTGAAAAGTGGCTCAGTTATCATTTTACAGATAGGAAATCAGAACCACTGCGGCGTGAGGATTGATACCCAGGTTCTAGAGTCACAGATGACTTAGCACAGGGCCTGGCAAGCACTTTGTGAACATTCACAATCCTATTAAAATTGAATGCATCAAACCTGAACTCAAACTACATGATCTTAAAGCCCACTCTTAACCTAGTGAGCTGTCTCTTGGGACCTGAAGGATGCTGGGAGTTACAAGCTGGAGGAGTGCACTCTGGACCTTTCTCTTCCTAGGTCAGGTCTGTGGGCTACCGAAGAAAGAAGGGATTGTGTGGGAACTGTGCTCGGCTCATCTGTCATGTTGGTGGCAGTAGCACTGGGGATCGAACCCAGGGCCTTTGCACTGAGCTACAGCCCCAGCCTTCCAGACAGTTACGCCAACTGATTAACTGGTGTAATCACTCAGGTTGGGCTTAAACTTGCAATCCTCCTGCTTTAGCCTCCCAGAATACTGGGATGACAGGCAAGCACCACACCGGCTCATCTGTCAGTTGCAAGGAAAGGTGGCCTGAGGTGGTGGCTGAAAGTGAAGCCAGCAGACCTTCTGTCACTGCACCCACTTGGGTCTCGTGTGGCTTTGACAAGGCTTTGATGAGGAGGTTTCCATGGCTATGTTGCAGCTCATGATGTAGAATCCTGATGCCTTTACCTGTGGTCTCTGGAAGGGTGGTAGGAAGGGTAGGAAAACTACTATGTCTCCAGATCTGGGGGATTCAGCTCAAATTTTTTCTTATCCTAAACTTGACACAGTAGGTGTCATACTATAGAGCTGAGTGGCTATGCCACCTGCATTACCTTTCTACAGGGCAGTGTTTACATGGCACTATAGGGGCAATAGCGAACACAGCAGATGTGTTGAAGAGCAAAAACGGATCGAGTCGGCCCAAGCCTGGGTGAAGTGAACTTTGTATTTTTGTAGAGCCCGTGCTTTGCTCCTGCTCTACCAGTAGCATGTGTCTGTGTGCTGACACTAGTTTCCACAGAGCAATTTTGTGATAAGATGAAAGGAAAAATAGAGGAAGGAAGAGTAGCTAGAGGGGCTGGGGAGATAGCTCTGTAGAATAAGCACTTGCCTGGCAAGCACAAGGGCCTGAGTTCAATCCCCAGTTTTACAAAGAAAAAAACCAAGTAGCTAGAAATAAGAAAAAGCGACAAAGGGGAAAATATTTCTGACTCCTAGAGGTCCATTCCTGTTATTGAAATGAGTCAAAAGGAATTATTGTGTACAGTTGGAA
The DNA here is from genome assembly GCA_004027025.1 of Myocastor coypus. Classification (NCBI taxonomy): domain Eukaryota; kingdom Metazoa; phylum Chordata; class Mammalia; order Rodentia; family Myocastoridae; genus Myocastor; species Myocastor coypus. The sequence goes on along the minus strand of PVJA010021514.1, from coordinate 22,580 downwards.
AGCTATGAAAAGCTCAGGACTCAGGGCTGGAGCTCATGAAGACACTGAGTGCTGCCTCTGAGTCTTACATCCTTAGATTCAGCCAACCTCAGGTTGAAAATCCCTCGGGAGGAAACCTCTGCATTGATACTGAACAGTACAAATGTTTTTCTTACTATTTCTTAAATAATTCGGTATAACCACTATTTCCATAGCGCTTGCTCTGTACTATGTAAATTAATGTGTGTAGGTATGCAGAAACGTTATGCCAGTTTATATAAAAGGGACTCCAACATCCATGGACTTTGACATAGGAGGGGCCTGTGCTTCATACTTTAAAGATGACGTTTTTCAAGCTTAAATTGATGAAGAGAAGTTCGTTATTTGTAAAGAGTACTTACCTTTATACCCCAAAATGGCTACTGTGATGGTTAGTAAGGCACACAGGATGTATAATAGGATGATAGAAAACTTCAGGGCCCAGTTATTCTTACACTTGGTACATTGTGTTCCTTCCTGAATACCTGTAAGAGAAGATAAATCTTAGTACAAGCAAACTAAAACATCATTTCCAACAACATCATTTTGCATTCTGATTCAAATACTGTGACTAAGCATAATTTTATATGTGCCTTACTATATTACCAAAAGCATTTAAAAATTAAACTTGCCACTGTAGCAATGCAAACTTTTTCAATATTGTACTGTGTTGTTATACTTGTATTTATTGGGATTTTAAAACATGTATCTTTGCTTAATAGAACAAAAGCCACTGTGATAATTTAGTTCGAATAAACATGACTTAAACTTCCCAATCGCCCTGTCACAGATCTTATTGGACAGCCTTGTAGCAATTCAGACCCACCCAACCAACCAACCATGAAAGCCCTGTCACTTGTCCCCTGATGTTGTTTCAGTGGTATGCTAGAGCTGGTTCCCATTGACTTGTGACAGCCAGTTATGACACTTCCAGGAATTTCAGTTGTTAAACTGAGAATGGCATGAAAACAGCCCTAAAGGGAGTATTGATACCGTGGAAATCAGCAAACAACACTACAAGTTAGTGTGCCTGCGCACACACGCGCGCGCGCACACACACACACACACACCCACAGTTAGTCAAGTTACTGGTTTATCTACATGCCACTGGTTGTGAAATACTAGAACCTACAGCAGAAAACAGAATTTTATGATCAAGTGCTCATTACAGAACCCTTTTCATATAGTATATATACATGAAAACAGATACTGGCCCTTAGTTATCACAGTAATTGGAATAATGACTATGGAACAAATAGAAAACCCAGACATGTTTGCTTCTACTATGTACAGTTCAGCCTTTTGAAAAACAACCTAGTTTAAGTGGTAAACCAGCACTCTTGCTGCAAGTGACCCCACAAATAAATGCAGAGAGACAGAACTTTCCATCTGATTGATTAGAAACACAGAAGACAAAGGCTGTGGCCATTTTAATGTGAAAATCACATTGTTTAAGGCAGTGTACCAGGAGGTGCCTTGTTTGCCTGCCCTGTTCCCCTATGTGTCTTACTAATAGCATCGCCCAGGAGCGACAGCACATAAAGGACTGATCTCTTGTAATTGTGCGTATAACTTTTGATGGCTAAGGCGTGAGGATTAAGTCATGGTCGAGGTTTCTTTCCTTTGGTTTGTAATCTTACAGACCACTCTTCTTCTGTGAAAAGAGTTCTTCAGCTGTGTTTAATGCACAATGATGATGGAAACAGCAGATAACAATGACTTAAATGTAGCTCCCAGGGTTCAGCCCTTGTGTTCTGGGCTACAGACCCAAGGGAAGGGGCCCAGCCCAATCATTCTGTTTCACAGCCCAGGGTAGCACTTCTCAGACTTTGGGATACAGGACAATCACCTAAAGAGGGCTCATTAAAGCCGCATTTCTGACCCAGGAGGTCTGAGAAATGGCCTGAGAATGTGGCTGCCCACGGGTTCCCAGTGCTGCTGATGTGTGCACCAGCACACTTTACACCTGAGAGTACGCTTCTCCGACGTTAAAGTGCTTCCCCAATGGCAGCGTGGAAGTGCAGGGTGCGAGGTAGTAGGTCTGAGCTAGGGCTCAGCTTGCACAAGGATCTCGTGGTGCCTGGTTCAGGGTCCCCACTTGAGGATGAAGGGGTCAAGGTTAGAAGATGGGTGGGCTGGGTCTGCTGCTGGGGTAGCTAATTCCTGGGAGGCCAAACTAAAAATCAGACTCATTCAGTCAAAAAGACCTAGAGTAAATGAAACACTTTGTGCTACAACCCTCCCGTATGGATATTGCCTTCCCTTCCAACCTTCTTCTATAGCCAGATGTGCATCTCAGTACCCCTGCTGGCATCCAAAAGTGACCTCAGTGCTAGCCTTGCCAGAAGAGATTTCCAGCTCCCCCTACCCCACCTAACACAATCTCATTCCCTCAAGTGGTTGGTTAAACTGGAAGACAGCATGAATTCTCTTGTATGTGTTCTCCAGTTCAGCCAGCCACTGGGCCCTGTTAGTCTTTGTGTAGGATACTTACAGTATTACTCCATCATCTCGATATTGTTAATTTCCTTCACAATACCAGACTGGACGGGGAGGTGTTGCCCCAGCATCTCAAATCTACAGAGCAACCCTACAAGGAGAAGCGGTGGTGAGAACTGAAAGGATGCCTCAGTCACCATCTCAGGGCACCCGGGGGTGGGGCTGGCACCGCGAGGAAACCCTGGCTGCTCTGCCTAAGCAGGTGCTATCGACCGCTGAGCTATTTGGCCAGCCCCAGCCTCAGAAGATTTGGTGAGAGCAAAGACAACAGATGGTGGAGCCTGAGGCCTAGAAGGCGGCACCTGGGCCCCCTGCACAGGTGGCACTGTGTTATTGATGAGGAGCAGGGTCATCGCCCACAGGACCCGACTCGAGTGCAGGCATCAGGCCCTCTGGTCCTCCCTGCACTCTAGCACTGGGTGGCATCTGCGCACATCTGCGCCCAGACAGCGGCACCAGCCTGCATTCCAGAGAGCGGGGCACTTCCTTGAGCCGGTCGCACCTCACTGCCGACTCTCGCTGCTACTCAGCAGCAGACGCCACTGCTGCCTCCCTTTTCCACTTGACACACTCGCCCGGGCTTCGTCGTCCGTCCCCCCCGCCCCCCCTGCCTCCCCCGCTCCCCACTTATTTTTAATAAGAATTCTGTTTCATCTTTTCTTCTCTGTCCTCTCCTGGGAGGACATCTGGCCAAACACACAGATGCCTTCTACAAAGGGACCCTGCTGGGGGACCCCTCCTTCTTAAGGCTAGATGGTCACAAGAAAACACTGGAGCGCGATACCCCCTGTTACCAGCCTTTGTAGTGTTTGTTTTCTCAGCGTCACTTTCCAGAGACTGGGGACTTGGTTCCCATGGGGGAGAGGAGGGGGGAGAGGAGGGAGGAGACGGTACCAGGACTGCACAGCCAAACACCTTGGACAAGAAACTCCAGTTCAGGAAGCAAAGCGATGTCATGCTTTTACCACTAAGAGATGGGCTTCTTCGAAAACCTGGCCCCAGCGGCACATTTGTGACACAGCCAGCACAGGCAGAAAGGGGCCTGCAGGTCCAAACCGTCCCTCTTCAACCATCTCCTGCCCCATTCTGTTCTTGGCTCTGGGCCTAAATGTATTTCCCAGTATCTGAGTCTTTGTTATTCAAGCTGGGGTCCTCAGGAAGCCAGACTTGCTCTGGTTAACTCCTTGACAGTCTGTAGAAGTTAGACAAGGCTCACAGTTTGGTCCCTGCTGTCTGAACCCAAAGTTGCCCATGTTGCCCTGCTTTTAATACACATTTCAAGCCAAAAGTATTGGGGTGACATGGGGCCCCAGGATGGGGGTGGTGAGCAGAGACTAACTGAAGTGCTCCAGGAATGACAGTACAGAGGGCCAGAAGAATTCACCAGCAGAGAGAATTCCTTTCTGCTGTGGTTCCCCATAAAAAGCCCTCCCAAGTGTTGTGGTCCAGGCTCCTATCCAGCCTGTTCTTCCAATCTTTTGGGAGAAAATAAAGGGTCTCCACCATCCTATTTTCCCATCATGCACCTCACCAAAGATAGGCTCGTGGGCTAAAGCTGACCCAGGCTGACCAAGCTCTTTGCTTTGTAGGTGAAGGCTGGCAGGGAGGTCAGAGGGGCCCACTTCAGGGTCGCCTTAATTATCATGTCTGCAGCTCTGTGCTGTTGTCCCAGGGATCATGTTACAAAGAGAAGCTTCAAATGCTGGTAGATTGCAAAATCCAGAAGACCACAGATTCTGATCTGAGATTCAAAGTGACCTTTCCATGTGGTTTTTCTGCAGTTATTAATCTACTGCCTGTGGCAGATATTCCCATAAACCCAAGAGAATGATTTGGCTGTAACAGTAAAACTGACGATTCAAATAAATTCCTATATGTAATTAAAATGCCCTCCGAAGCAACAAAACAGGCAGAGTTAACCTCCTGGTCAGGTGCTTGAGTGCAATGCAGTGCTACTTGAGCAAAAGTTAAATGCAAAATCCGCTTTTTATCCCCCCACTAATTAGCTTTCCCTCATTATAAAGGCCATTTACTCTATGATGAGATGTGGATTTAGTTAGTAAATTTATTTTTTATTAGTGAGAAGTTTAGTTTCCCAAATGCAAACCCCAGCACCGGACACTTCATTAGGCCAAGTTTCCTAAATGATGTGGAGAATCGGGAAAATGGAAGCAGGACAAGAGCTGGCAACGAAACCACTTTCTGTGCAAAACAAATGAAGCCAGACAGAGCTCTGCACTCACGAGGGTGCATTCAAACCAGAGTGAGTATCTAGAGCAGCGGTTCGCAACCTTTCTAATGCTGTGACCCCGCAATGCACTTCTTCATGTTGCGGTGACCCCAAACCAAAAAAATAATTTTGGTGGCTACTTCAAAACTGTAATTCCAAATAAATAACATTTTCCGATGGCTTTAGGCGACCCCTGTGTTTTGGCCCTTCAACCCCGCCGGGGTTGCAACCCACAAGTTGAGAACCGCTGATCTTAAAGGAGAACTTTACAAGAGTGCTGACTCCATGGTGTCCATCCTTAAGAGTAGTATTCTGCATGTTTAGCAAGTGCAGAGTGGTTTCTCATCAAATATTTATTCCACATATATAAGGAGAAAAGGCAGGCAGTTCTGGTCTGGTTTTATTATTTTCCAAACAGAGGATGTGTTATTTATTTAACATTTATAACTTATATTCTGCCTACTAGAAAAGTCATTGTGGGCAAAAACCAGATGGAACAGTCCCACTCAGAATATACACTGTCTGCTAGAACACACAGTGTCTCAGAAGCGCGCCACTGCCTTGGTTTTGTGGTTTTTAGAACATGAATCCTTCACTACATGAGCTGCCCACGAATGCTTTCAGTGGTGAGTGGAGGCGCCCTCGCTGGCCGGGAGGTCTCCATCGCCTCGCTCACATTTGCCCCTCCTTGCCGACTCCCTCCCTTCTGGCTCTGTTCCTGGTCACTTCCTTCCATGGGCACAGAGTGAACTGTCGGTGAGCCTGGTGACAGTTTAGCAGGCTTGCTAGCTCCATTATCCTGTACCGCCATACAGGGTTCTTCTGTGGTTAAGCACTCAAGCTTTTCACTAAAGAATCTGTGAAAATTCAGCTTCAACCCCATCAGAGTCCCTTGCACTTCTGAGTATGTGGAGGGAGGTCCCTGGACATTTCTTCCATGGGTGATATCTTGCTGCCGATATTAGCAAAAGAGAAATCACTGAAGATAACTGCTACCACCAAGGATCTGATATGGGCTAGGTTCCCGGTTACTTACTATTCCTCAAATAACCTGACAGAGCATGAATTCTACCCTAAAATTATATAGATTTTAGGCAAGTAGAGGGTCAAAGAGGTTCAGTTTCCCAGCTAGGGAGTGGCTAAGCTGGGAGTTGAACACAGAGCTATCACATACTGCTTGTCTAAGCTCAAAGCCAAAGCCAAATGAAGGATGCTAACTATAAACTGCAGAGATGTACGCTGGAAGTATCCTGTCAAAATAAAAGAATGCAGAAACAACCTTTCACATGTTGAGAGATAACGTGTCTCCGAAATGGGCAATAGAATTCAGTCTCCAGCTAACTATTACAAGTCCAAGGCTTGTGCAAGCTGTAATCTCTCTCTTACCTAGGAAGCGAGGTAATTCTTCAACCCTAAATAAATGTTCCTTCTCTTAAGAGGTCAGGATCAGCTTGGAGGTTTGGCTGGCAAGCAAAACCCACAAGGTGTTGATATTTTTATAATGGGGCAGCATGGAATTGGTGGTATCTTTTATCTTTTTTTTGGGGGGGGGGTGTGCAGGGTCTCACTATGCAGCTCAAACTCGCAGTCATCCTCCTGTTTTCAGCCTCCCCAGCACTAGGATTACAGGAGCGCACGACCATGCCCGGACCCACGGGCCAGTTCAGCATTCCTGGGGGTGGGGGCAGGGGTGGAGGTGGCGCAACAGTGGTGCCAAGGACTGAAACCCAGCCCCTGCACTTGCCTAGGTGGGGCTTACTCCACTGAGCTATCTCACAAGCCCTTTATCATTTTAAGGCAAACCATGGGACATACAGGGGGGATTCCATCAGTCTCAGCTGAAAACCAAAGCAAGTTGGCTGCCTCTATTGAATTTTCCTTGGAAAAATGGATCTGCTAACCTACGACAGGAAGCTCAAAAGCCACTCTCTGGTAGTTCTCTCATCCAGGAACCCAAACAACTGCTAGTGGTCCAGGCTTGCAGCATGGGGCAAGAGAAGTTAGCAGAAAGGAAGGAGGCCCAAGAAGGACTTACAGATGGTGATAGAAAACTAATTCATCTCCAGGCCCCTATACCCTCTCCCCAAAGAAACCTATTTGGAGCACACTGGCGAAAAAAAATCTTTCTTTCCAATGTCACTTTGACCTTCTGGTTGTGCAGGCTGGAAGTCCCTGGTACCACTCTGCTGCCATCCCTCCCAGCTGGTCTGGTGCCGTAGGGATGATTCCAGCATGCTCAGTGGCTAGCCCGCTCCAGCCCAGGTGGATCTGCTGACTCCCAGCCAGAGACCTATATACTGCGAGGCAGCGTCTGCTTCATCATGCTCTTTTCTCGTTCCATTACATTTATTCATGTATTTGAGATATAAGTATGGTGGGAAAGGACCCAGAGCACCTACGCCTACTGAGCTCCCCGCAAAGGGCTGCTTGTTTCCCCCCCTGGCTCTTGGGATTTGCCCTTCTCCTGAACCTCTTTTCCCTCTACTTCGCTCACACACTCACAGGCTACCTTCTCTTGAATTCCTTTCCAAATTGGCCTTGCACCACGCCCAGCTGTGCCCAGTCTCTCTGCAATCCCCTGTATAATCCCCTCTGGATGGCACTCACTGGTGGCTCTCAGGTCCTTTAAGTGCCACCTTCAGCCTTCAGTTACTGATTCTGTGGAAATCCTCTCATCGCCTTAGGCCAGCACTCTCCTGAGTCTTGGCCCTGGTGGCTGGAGCCAGGGCTCCTCACTCCTGGGTCCAACTGCCCGGGAATCAGCTCTCGGGGACAGGGATTTCACAGTCTCTTCATATCCTAGTGCCCAGCCTTCCAGATGACAAGTGACATGCTGATCTCACTGTCCTGCAGGCCAGTATGTGGATGACCCAGGAGAGGCAAGCTGCTTGGGGCTCTGCCAGTCAGAAGGCGTCCATGGGAGTCCACCCATGCCCTGTCCAGCCTCGCCTGCACAGGGACTCAGTGAAGTTTCCTGTTCTTGGCTGGAGGGACAGGGGATGAGAGGCGCAAGGCCTGCCCACGGAGCCATGCATGGCACACATTAGCCCCTTCCCAGTCTGCGGCAATCCCATGGCGCTGCAGCAGCTGGTGTGTCTGCAAAACCGGGCAGAGACAGCAAAGAAAGCCCCTGCCCAGCCCTCTTCACAGGTATTGCTGCTGTCCAAAGTGTCACTTTGGAGACAGCTAGAGACTGATGCAGTGGTGACAGGAAACATGCCGAGGGGCACAAATCTGGGCTAATGGCAGATGCTGCTACAGCTCACTGACACGGTGTCGGGGTGGAGCAGGGGCAGAACAGGTGCAAGTCTGAGCTGCACCCAGCTTTCTCTTAACCCACTGAGTTTCAGTCAGCTGAACAACCTTCCTCACTCCTCTAGGGTAGTTTGTCTTTTTATTCTTCACAGGAAGACTGTCATCAAGGACACTGAGAATTAGGGGTCAAGTGGAAACAGAGGTGCAGGCGCTGCTGTAGGTATCTTAAAGCAGCTGTGAGGTTCCATACCCACTACGGCCCAGGCCTGAGCCTTCGTGAGAAATCAACTTGAGAGGAAGTTAGCAGATAAATAGCGAGGACAGAAGGAGGACCTGCGGCCTGTGGATGCCACCAGGCCATCGAGAAGGTTCAGGAGGGAGCACCCCACTCAGACAGCTCTCACCACAGCGGAGTGAATGACGAGAGACAGAGACAGCAGGAGAGGGAGAACAGAGAATGGGAGAGGGCACGAACATTCTTTTCATGGCTTGGACAGCTATTGTTTCCACAGTCAAAGAAAAGAAACTGGATAAATCTTAAAAATAAAGCAAATACAGATTATAATTGAATGTAAATGGAAAATGCATGCTTACTACAATTTCATGCCAAACAATTCATAAATGACAACTAAATTTAGAAAAGCATTTAAAACTGAAATAACTAGATAAAAATGTGCAATGTATACATACAAGGTGTTTTTTTTCAGACATAGGTGTTAAGAAAAAGTGGGGCCCAGGTGTTGGGACAGGCGTCACTGCAGTTCAGGCTTGCGGGGCCCAGGTGTTGGGACAGGCCTCACTATGCAGTTCAGGGCTGCCTTGAGCTTACTATGTTGCTTAGACTAAGCTCAACCTCATGGTGCTCCTCCTGCCTCTAAGTGCTGGGATTACAGGTGTGTGCCGCCATACCTTGCTAAAAAAAGATTTCTAAAGAAAATTTGAAGTCCCAATTTCCCATAGATTTATTAGGGGTGTGGCTGGAGCTAGCTGACACCGAGAACCAACTGTCTTTCCTCACGAGTCCATGACCAATGACTTGACATGGGTAGGTTGAAATCGGTCATGCTGGGAAGATCTATACTACAGAAGTCTGTGTGCAGCTCCAAATCAAGACGCTTGCCTTCTGGAGAGCTGCTTGTTAGCCATGTGGCAGCACGGCACTCTGCTTACTACATCTGACCCATCACATTTAAATAAATCCAACAGTTGCTCTATCCATATAGTCACGTGAGACGTTCAGGATCACTGAAGAATCAATCTTGGACATGGCAGAGATGATAATGCAGCAGTTCCTTCCCTCTCCCTCAAGATTTCAGAGTCTAACATATACTCCTACTAGCACTCTCTATGCATTAGATGTCCTGAATTCAAAATGCCAATGGAAATGTAGAAAAATTTGGAGTTCGTAATCTCTGCAGAGTGAGAGAACTTTAAATTCTCAAGGATGCTTGGCTCACGCCTGTAATCCCAGCACTCGGGAGGCTGAGGCAGGAGGATTGGTGTGAGTTCGAGACCAGCCTGGGCTACAAAAGTGAGCTCAAGGCCAGCCTCAACTGCATAGCGAGACCCTGTCTCAAAAAGACAAAAAAAAAAAAAAAAAATCTCAAGGATGCTGATGGTATTTTGTGATTTAATTCCCATATGCCTGCTCAAGCCCCAGGTACAAGTTTGTCTTAACCCTGGCCTCTTGAGCTGAAGGTGCATTTTGTTCTCATATGGACAGGACCAATCTGAGCTGTTGACCACCAAAGTTTCCACTGAGGAGGTTACGAGACAAAACGCAGGTAGTAGGTGGTGGAGGAGGGTACTTCCATTTCCAGTGGAGGGCCTCTCCCCAGAGGAATAAAAGCCCTGTTAACTAGACAGAAAAAAAAGAAACCCACGTGTCCAAAGGTGAGTGAAACTTCCTTACATTTGCAAGATGCACAAATGCCTGTGATAGCAAGAAATAGGCGCAGAAACCAAAAGAGTTCAGAACTACATAGCCATGCTGTTCGCAGTAGAGACAGGCTGGGGATGCCTTCTGACATTGGTCTTTGATAGCAGAGAATGGCAGGGATATATTGTGGAGACAAGTGGATATTGGAGATCAGAGATAAAGAAAATATAGACACAATTCCATGCGACATAAAATCCATAGGGTGAAATCACTGCCCTGTAGCTCATCCTCAAGGAAATGGATTATATTTTCCAAATGGCCCCATGACTCCTGTTTCGAAAGAGACAGGCTGAAAGAAGAGGCTTTGGGTGTGTGGTCTTGTCACTGTCTAAATCCATTCAAGCTCAGCGTTTTCTCTACCCTTGTGAGTGCAGAACCTGGTATTAGGGATTCATGTGTCAGTGTACTTCTAGTTTACAGCATATAGACTTGCAGGTAGCTTACAACATAGTGTAAGTTCATTCCTTATTCTGCAGCAAAGAGTCCTCCCAGAAGAGGCCCTTGTTTTGAGGGGGGCGAGCACACAGCAGGGCCCCAGGGACCAGCTCCACTTGACCGCCCGTGGAACTGTAGTCCAGCCAACCAGCCCTAGTGCTGGAAAAGCAAGCAGAGGCTCCGGTCCTGCTGATATGGGCCCAGCTGTGTCCTCTTTGCAAACACAGAAGCAGCAACTATTTCATGCCCTGCACCTCATGCACAGCCCTGAAGAGGAACTGAAAAAGAAAGACTCAGTGATTCACAAAACGTGCTTCCTTCCTAAACGAGCACTAAAATTAACCCTAGGTTTTAAAGCTCTTGCCCATGCATGCTCCTTCCTGCCGGAAAGCTGTTGAGCTCCAGCAGCAGAGCCAGTCCTGAGAACCAAGCACCTGGAAATGCAACCTGCTGATTGCCCTGAAACAGCCTGTCACCTTCGACAGCACTTAGGGGAAACAACACCTAATAAACAACACCTAGTAAAGCAAAGAAACATATACCACAGTCAAAGGGAAAGGCCCACTTAAAGCCTCAGTTATGACAGTGCTTATAAAATTAGAAGCACCCATTTACTGGGGTATATAGCGCCCCAAATGAGCGTGTGATTGTGCATTTACTAAATTCTATCCATAGGACAAACGTACAGAAGTCAGTCCTTGTGGCTTGGAGCTCAGTGGAAGACGCATCTGTTTCCACTGCTGCATACTCCTGGCTGGCATAAATCATGCAAGAGAAATGTTTATCCAAGTGGAACTGAAGTGCCAGGGCTCCATGAGGCCCTGTGGCTCATGGAGGGCTCTTTCTTTCCAAGGCTCCTGTTGCCCAGCCCTGGATAGGAAGGAAAGGATCAGAGGAGGGGATAGAAATGACTTTTGTTTTAAAATAAGAAAAAAGTAGAGGGGCCCAGCAGGATGGCTCAGTGGTCTAAAGCGCCTGCTTAGGAAAGCTTGGGCAGCCGCAGGGACCACGGTTCATTCCCTGGCACCACATGCTGCGCCAGCCCAGCCCTGAGGGCAGGCTGAGCCGACCATAAAAATAAACAAACAAACAAAAGTTCTGAAACAAGAAAAATAAAATAAAATAATAAAAAAATTAAAAAAAAAAAAAAAAAAAAGTAGAGTTGTGATTCCATGGACAGAAAAGGAGACAAGGAAGGGTGGGGTGATGAGATGAAAGGCTCATGGCATACCTTGGAAGAACGTTCTCTTGTCAGGTAGTTTGCCTCATGAGGGGCTGGGAGACCCTCAAGCAGAGGATCTATGCTTTGCTCATGGGGACCTAGTTGTTAGTAATAAAGAACAGGCTCATCTTGTACCATAGATACGCCATCACAGATATCAAGCAAAGTCATCAAGGACGTCGGGTGGAGAAGTGCGAAGCTAGCCGCCACTCTGGAGAGTCCCAGCACTAAGGGTATCCCATCAGGTGCAGAGGTCAGGCTCTGTGTGTGCCACTAAGGTTTTACATCTGCGCTCCCAGGTGGCAGAGCAGGGCCAGCCCTCTGCCATCCCTCACCCCAGCCAGGTCCTATCCTGCGGCACCAAAACTGCAAGCCCCACACAGGGCTTTACTCTCCTGTCCTCACTTAGGCAAGCTCAATTTGGAAAATGACTATGATCTTCTCTGGTATTTATGAGATCTTTTTCAATCTTAACTCCTCTCCCTTCAGTTATCTGCAAGAAATACAGAACAGGTATAGACTAAAGAGACCAAACTGACTTCATTCATCTGTTTTCCTTATTGACTGGGGATACTGGGGATCAAACCCAGGGTCTCGTGCAAGCTTGGCAGATGTTCTACCACTGAGTCACACTCCCCGCCCTGAATCTGTACACTTTTATTATTTCTATTAAGCCACTCATCATAGTTCCAAGCTAACTGGTGTAGAAGTAAAGGCAAAATAGGGCTTCCTGTATCATTTTGGAGGTTACGTGTTATTTATTTTATTTTTTAAAAATTCATTTATTTTATTTTTTGTCTTTTTGAGACAGGGTCTCTCTGTACAGTTCAGGCTGGCCTTGAGCTCAGTTTTGTAGCCCAGGCTGGTCTCGAACTCTCACCGATCCTCCCGCCTCAGCCTCCCAAGTGTTGGGATTGCAGGCGTGCGCCACCACGCCCGGCTTTGCGTGTTATTTACTGATGCTGGAATCCACCCTTGGTGATTCATGGATGTGCCTGGAGCTTTTTCCCAAGGAGATATTTACTGTGATGCAGAAATATCACTGTTGGCTCCCAAAGACAGGGTCCAATTTTAGTTTGATATCCCAGGAGAACAATGCTTCTGGCCAGTCGCTTCTCCGTCTTTTGGCTAAGATGAAGGGAAAAATGCTTCTGGCCGAATAGTGCTTTGGGGCCCAACGCTAGACACCTACTTTCCATCTTTAAGGAAAACAGAGATTACAGCTCTGCAAAGACTCATCTATGAAATAGTCCATGTAAGAGAGCATGGGTCCACCAGCACAATACCAAGATGATGGTGGTGAACAGGGACACAGCCTGAATCTGTCCTGAGACTACTTGTGGTTTTCCTCTCTAAGTTTCCATCTTGATGAATGAGAAAGGTTTATGCCACCAAAGAACAAGGACATGGACCCCTGCGCCACAGTGGTACTGACGGTGCACACTGAACGGAAGCTCCCCTGCCCATCAGGTTTCCAGTGCTCAGATGGCCCAGCTTTCCCTCTGCTGGGCTGGTAGATTGCAGTGTCGGAGGCCTCCTCCAGCTCCGGCTCAAAGCTTCCTATACGATGTGAGATTAGAGACCTCCGGGGAGACCAGTGGGGGAAAGAGTGGTGTGACGCATGGCAGTGGATCAGAGAGCTCCAGAACTGCTTAGCCATACTGACGAAAGGCTCTTACTAGTGCTTTAGTGAGGAAGATCTGGAACCTGGTATCCAAGCCCACCCCCGGTCCTTTACTGTGTATACTTATGGACCATACACTGTGTGTGGTTTGCATCCCAGTGTGTGGGATCAGTCATTCTCAACAAATCCTTTCACTGGCTTCTGTAAGTCCTAGCTGAGAACCCCTCTGGGCTTATCAGCATTTCTGGGATGGCGAGAATGGCGGCCCCTAGAGCCCTCCTCCTCGGTGCCTCAGGCCTACCTGCAGGTGGATACACTCAGTGGACACCACGTCACCATAGACTGATGCCAACATGTGCGGGCAGGCCTTTAGGAAAGCACACAGATTATGGGTTGAGTGACTCTTATCCCAAATGCTTGATGCCACAAATATCTTAAAACTTAAAACTTCTTCAGATATATATATATATATATATATATATATATATATATATATATATATAAAATTTTGGAATAAGGCTCAAATCTAAGCCTACAATTCACTTATGTTTTAGGAGGACTACTACAAGTTTGAGCACAGCCTGGGACACAGTGAGTTCAAGGCGAGGCTGGACTCCATAGTGAGACCACATCTCAAAAAAACAAATGTTAACATGTACAGCCATCATGCACACCACAGCTACAAAGCCTGCAGGCCCAGTCTGACTGTAACCCATATGTAAGGCCAGGCATGGAGTTCATCAGTGTATTTACTTATTTTTGGTCTTTTTGAGATAGGGTTTTACCATGCAGCTTGGGCTGGCCTTGGACTCACTTTGTAGTCCAGGCGGGCCTTAAACACACATGGTGATCCTCTTGCCTCAGCCTCCTCAGCTGGGATTACAAGTGTGTATCACCACACCCAGCCCTAAATGTGCAATTTTTCACTTATGTCACCTTGTCAATGGTCCGAAACTGTCAGATCTTGGAGCATGTGGGTTTCAGACCTTCAGGTTGGGGATACTCGACCTGTGCTTATACCCTGCACTACTGGGAAGCGGCTGCACTTTCCCGTTTAACTGTTCTGCTCCCTTTCTCACAAACCTCCCCTGCATGTGGGTGCTGTTCCATTAGGGACCCGGAGGGCTGGGATGCCGTTTTAATCCACTTGGCCCATGTCGTGTGTCGAGAGCACCGATTGACCTGGAGGAGCTCCAAAGGCAGCTAAGAGCACAGGAGAACGAATGACCTGAGACCGAGGCTGACTTCCTCGTGACTAAAGCCATGGGCAAGGCAGCCGGGCAGACCGGAACGCAGCACACCCTGAGGCCTTCACGAAGACCTTCGTAATTTCCACAAGGTTATAATTTATCTTTCTAGCTCAGGAGCGCCATCAGTTACACCTGTCAGATCAGGATGCTATAGATTCTCACTCCAGCTTGAAACATGCTTGTTACGCAGGAAGATTAAGGGGCTAGCATACCCAGGGTGGCAAGTACGCCTGGCGACTGATAAAGGAACAAGCCACATGCAAGCGCCCAGCTCCTCCCGGCGAGCGAACACCCACTAACACACATTTGGACACCGTTTCATGAGGCGCACCAGCTTGGAGAGCCTCCACGGACCTGAGGTTCAGAGCTGACTTTGGAAGGCCATGTGAGGCGATCAGAATTCTCCCTCGCCGGAATTTGTAGGCACTCCTAAGTTGTGTTCCACTTACAAGTGTCTTCTCCTCCCTCGCCCTTCCGCTCCAGCCCTTCTCTAGGTCACTGGTCCAAGCAGCGCTGCGCTGTGCAGGAATGCACTAACTCAGCGCAGTGGCCAGGAGCACGGGGGGGGGGGGCACACTTCCGGCTACATGGCAACGTCGAGGGGATTGAGGACAGGGTGGCAGCCAAGGACAGCACCATTCAAGAGAAGGGAGAAGGGAAGTGAGAGAAAGCTCTTCTCTTGTTAAAAATCAACAAGCACAATGTAGCCAGTGAAGGCCCAGATGTCCCATTAAGAAATGTCCTAAACTGTCTCCAAAAGTTGGCAGCTGTCCTCATGGGAACCAACAGCAGGAGCCGCATCTGCCATGAATGAAGCCGAGGTGTCTGTCCTGCATCTGGCTCTGTCACGAGCATGCCCCTCCTCCGCCCGGGTTCTTGTGGAGCTTCCCGACTCACCAAGAGTTGAGGTCCACGAAGCCCTGCACGGTCACCCCTCACCCCTCCTCTTCCAGCTGCACTGCCCTCCTCACTGCAGGTGCCATGTTCTGCCCTGGGGCCTTGGCACACCGGTCCCCTCTGCCCAGGACTCTCCCACAACACACCTTTGCAGCTTTCCCCCTCACCGTTTTTAGGTTTCTGCTGCAACGTCACCAGCTCAGATAGGGTCCCCTTAGGTATGCTTTTGAAAAACGGAACCCCCATCCCTACCTTCCACCTTGGTTCACAGTTCTGTTTTTCACCGTGTAACATTTTGTCTTGTGGCCTCCTCCAACACTGTAAGTTCTAGGGCAGCAGGGACCTTTGCTCATGTGTATCCGGAGGCCAGCAGATAGTTAGGACTGACATCTTATAGGGTTATCAAGAAGATTATAAAATCCTAGGGCCAGGGAGATAGTTCAGTGGTCTACGTGCCTGCCTGGCAAGTGCAAGGACCTGGGTTTGATCCCTGGTACTGCATGCCATGCTGACCTCACACCAAGCCAAACAGGCCACCGAAACCAGGTGTGGTGGCACACCCACGCAATCTCAGCACTGTGGAGGGTGAGACAGCAGTATCGCTGTGAGCTGAGCTGTGAAATGAGACCCTACAGCAAATAAGTAAGATTCAAAAATGGATCAAAATCCCAGAAGGAGGGCTGGCCAAATGGCTCAGTGGATTAAAGTGCCTGCAAGCAGGCACAGTGGCAGGGGGTTCAATCTCTGGTCCTGCCAGTGACGGCCACATCCCTGGGGCTCGCTGAGAAGGCAATTGAGACTGGGCATGGTGGTGCACACCTTTAATCCCAGCTCTTGGGAAGCTGTAAACAGATAGATCATTATGAGTGTGATCTAGTAGTGACACCCTGAACACCCTGTCCCTGTAGACCCTTCCCTAAAATACAAAGAAAATTAAAAAAATAAAAAATACCAGAACACGGGGCATCTACTAAGAACTACATGGTATTTGCTGGTAATTTTATTTTGTCTTGAACTTTGTGGCAAACCTAGTAGACAGTTATTACTAGGCCCATCTTATACAGTAGGAGAGCGAGGCTCAGTAATTTACTCGAAGCTCCACACTCACAGATGGCTGAGCCAGGATTTCACAGCAGATCTGATTCCATGTTCTGTGCACCCATCGCTCTGGCTGTGGAAGCCCCAGGATGGAAGAGAGGCAGAGATTCGTTCTTTCTGGAATAGGACCCAGTCCCCAGCCCCCATTCAGCACAAGATCGGTCCGAAACGGCGGGGGACATTGTGTTTGCTTCCTAACTTCACTTAAAAAATGTAATCGAGCCTGCCAATTAAAAACTGTTTTCATGACCCCAGAAAATCCACAGATTGGCGACATTTACTTTAAACAGTCATTCCACCATAACAGGAAAAGAGGCTGAGCAGCGGAGTTTATTATAACAGCTGCTTTCATTCCCCAAACAAGGTTGGGCTGTTTTTGGCAGGTTGCACTGTAGTAGAGTTGGCAAGAGGCTGACAGGCTGCGTGAGTTTCCTTTCAAAAGATCATTTTGCTTTCTTTTTAAAAAGCCCTGGCTGCACCATAATATCTAGCGTGAACTGCAGTTGTCTGTCCCTTGTCCTCCTGCCCTCCTACCTGGTTGGGTGTGTCTGCTGTAGCTGGCCATGGGGCTGCAGACCACATAGCACGGCTCAGGACTCAGTGTTCCCTTTGGAAAAGCCGCTTCACTCTCTGAGCCCTTGTGTCCTTGTTTTGGGGCAAGGAATAGAGTCTGTGGCACAGAGCCAGCTACTATGGGCAGCCACCGTGATGATGTGGTCACCATAGGGGCTGCAGGTGTCGAGAGGCTGAGTCCCAGGTCCTTCCCGGTGCTCTTCACAAAGAATGAGGCACAGCCCCCTTCTTAGGGACTTTAAGTAAGACGTGGCGCGCTCTTCCCTGCGAACCAACAGTCAGTAAAAAAAAATGGAATGAAAACAGATGCCAACCCCCCATGTCACTGCCTTGGGGTCCCACGCACGGAGAGGGGGTGGAAGAGAAGAAGGACTTCCTTGGGTTGAAAGTGGAAATCCTACAGGAAGCGAGGGCTCATGGCTGCAGGGAGCTGGGCAGTGCCGGGCTGTGCCTCCTCAGAAAAAGCCCATGCTCAGCAGACGCCCGAAACCATCTCTATACTAATGGTTTCCAGATGGCGGAAGAGTGAGACCAGCACAGGACAAATTCAACTCTGATGCCCATCAGCCCGGCTGCTGAACCCACACAGATTAGGACTGGAGCCCAGGCAACCTTGGCTCCCTCACTGGACCCCACAGTCCAGCAGAGTGGGTGCTGGGCACGTCAGGAATAGGCAGGCCCCAAAGCTCCCTCCCACTCCCTCTGGCCACGCCCACAGCCCCCAGCCCCCAGCCTTGGGCAGCATGGACCTCTCTGTTCAAAGGAAAGGAACCCTTAGCTCCAGGACTGGGGATATGGGGCTGTGGCTGAGAAAACCCTTGACCATTGCTGGCAAGTTGGAAAATTGATTTGTGATTTTCAAAAGCTTTTAAATCCACGATTTGGAGCCTGAATGTGGACCACTTGCTTTCTAAAGAGACAGCAGCTGGTGAACAGCAGCAGGACAGCATATGGATTCAAAGGGCCGCCATCCAAGGGACACCCAAAGCCACTCTCCTGGCAGGAAAGGGCGGAGGGGAGTAGTGGGCCAGACCTGCACTCCTTAGGTCAGTTTAGATGTTGACACATACCATGGCCCAAACAGTTGCTCAACTAAAGGGAGAATGTGGAATAGTTCAGGCCAGCTGGGGCCTAAGGGTAATATTCCAAATATGTGAAAATTATTCCAGGGTTGGGGAGATAGCTCCATGGTACAAATGTCTGCCTGGCAAGTGCAAGGTTATGAGTTCAAACACCAGTCCCACCAAAAAAAAAAGAAAGAAAATTATTTCAGCAGGACCCAGGGTGAGTCTGAAGCAACGCTGCAGAGTGTGCCCCGGAGGAACACGAGCCCCACCCAGGTCCCAGCAGAGCCCTTAAACACACATGCAGAGCAATTATGAGTGGGTGGAATATCCTGCAGCAGCGACACTTTCCACTGCTGACATGGAGCTTCTGCCGCCTGTGTCCTTTCCTGGAGGGCACCGTGCTCGGTGAGGACCCGGCTCAACTGGGCTGAAGAGGCACCAGAAGCCCAAGCTGTGAATTACAAACAAAAAGGGTTACAAATAAAAGTAGGCAGATGAGTGGCTATTTTAAGTTGTTCCACTGTCCAAGGAAAGTAGCCGCAAGGGCAGGTGCCAGCGCCTGGAGAGGATTCTTCCATCTGAGTGACGGCAGGGGAGAATCCCACGCGCACTACATGGTGAATCGGAACTGACTCAGTTGCCACATGAGTCCTGCAGGGTGTGGCGGGGCGATGGGCCAGGGCAGGAACGCACACACCGTACCCGTGTGTGCCATGTTGGCGTGTGCCAGGACGCTTCCAGTGGCTTCCTGGCAATGCCATTCATAGTTGTCCAGCAATGCCTTGCTTCACATAACCTGGGCCTCGCTCCCTGACAAGTGTGCGTGCTCAAGGTGTGCTAGTCATCTTTCCTGTGACACGCGCAACACTTTATTTTCCCTCGTCCTTTCCACGCCTATACTGTCACTCTCTCGGTCCTCACCGGTCTGCCCCTTTTCCCTCAACATGCCTGCTCTCCTCCGTCACCCCTCCGTTCTCGGCAGCACCGATGAGCCTTGATTCTTTGCTGCCAATAGGAACTTTATATGTGAGAACTTTACATGCAAACCTTGAGAAATAATCCTGCATTGGCTGCATGTGGAGTGGGTTATGGCGGGCGTGCGCAATGACTTCCAACAAGCCTGCCTCCCGACACGCTGTCTCTTAGACAAGTGTTGGGTGTATCCTTAAGCCTTTCTATCACAGCACTTGAACTCCATTACAAGAGGTTTGGATAAGCAAAAATGTTCACTTCCTCTAAGCCAGATGCATACCACCCCAAAATTGTGGAAAAGCAAAGGAAATAAGAGCATTGCAGAGGAAGAAAGGAGAAAAAAGGGGGGGGGGACAAAGAGGAGAAGGGTAGACCCAACTTCAGACAGATGACAATGTACATGATCCAAGCTCAAGATACAAAAACTGGGTCTTAATGGTCCGGGAAGTTGTGGCCCCTTGGGGTTTCTGCCTCTTCTGTTATTTAGGGAGAATGGCCTGGTCCCAAGGGGGCCCCTGAACCTGCACTCGAGGGTCAATAAGGAAGGTGGCAACATGGAGGCCAGGCGTGTGGGAGGCTGCTCGGCGCCAGACACGTGAGCATGCCGGGGCAGCGCACAGGACGAGGGCCATCTGCTAGCTTCGCTTGCAAGACTGGCCTGAAAGGGCACCAGCCAAAACCACAAAGGAGAACAGGAGCCTGGATTTGAAGAGGAAAGAGCAAAGATTTCTACCCACAGCTGAGGCAAGAGCTTTATTCTCCCCTCCCCCCAGTGATGAAGAAAGAATCCTACTTCCCTCCAATTTGGAATATTTTTAGCACTTATGCCTCAGCGTTGCTGCTGAGCACGTCTGGCCGTGTCTTTTACTCGGCCTGGCTTTTTTTCAGTATCTCCCTCTGCCTGGAGCATGTGACAAGTCCCCATAGCAATAGAGAGTCCTCTACGTGTGACCCTTCCCATCCCTGACACCATCCTCTTCCTCCAGCCCTTGGCTTGGGTGTGGAGAGCTTAGGGCTTCCACCCTAGCTCGCCTGCCGGGCCAGGCTGCACTCAGGCTCCGCAGCCCATCTCAACACTCGACTCGCCGAAGCCTGACTGCTAAGGGGCTCCCTCACCTACAAGCCAGTCCTTAGGCCACTTATGGTAATCAAGACTAGAACATCACAGGAAGTCTTGTGTAGTGGACTGAAGATGCAGCGCACCCTTGAATTCTCTGTGCATATCATCCACATGCATACATGCGTGCGTGGCCATGCACATGCACGCACTATTACCACCTCCTGCACCTGTAGGGCTCTGAGTTCTCCTTATGCCCTCAGCCACAGTTTCTAACAGTGTGACGGTTGCAGCGAAGCAGTGAGCTGTAGATCAGAAACCAAGTTTGAAGCTTGGAAGCAGCTCCCACCGCTCAGAGGTTTCCTAGGCTCGGGCCTCATGCTAAGGCGGGCAACTCAGCCCGAGGGCAGAGCAGGCGAACGTGAGTGCAGGCAGAGGCAGGGCAGGGGCTCACGTACCCTCCCTCCTGGTCCCTGGAGCTTCCAGGGCTGCTGCCCCTGCAAGTGGCTTTACCTGAAAAGCTCAATATTATTTTCATTTTACGTCAGTTCTGTCCCCAAAATTCCACAGAATGTGAAGGAGGAAGAATGTTGAGCCTTAAGAATGACAAGGCCAGCAGAACCAAACAGAGGGAGCCAGGAGAGTGCAGGAAGGGACCCTGCATTGTGGAGCAGGTACAGAGAGCTGCAAGCCTAGGTATTTCTACAGGAAAGGGTTGAGAATAGGCAGTAGTACTGGAATGTAATTCTGTTCCTGAACCCCAGTTTTCAGTAAGTCTGGCATGAAGTGGGCAGGAGGGGAGAAGAGCTACTGAACCTCCAGTGTTTCATGGTTCCAAATCTGACATAGTTTGTATTTCACTAACACAGTTTATCTCTTATCAGGAAAACAATTGCCGGATTTAAGAATGCCCAGAACTAATTATTCAGGCAGGTGAAATAAGCCGACACTTCTGGGGCCTCTTACAGACCTAAGAAAAGCTCCTGCCCACTAGGGAATGACAGAAGCTTTCTTAGTACCTACAAGTGCACTGCTAGGGTGACCTGCAATGCGTACATGATGGAGCTGAGGTAGCATTTTTACTGTGTACCATGTACTTTGTGGGTTAATTTAGGGCATTGCAGGTGGCAGAAGCTGCCATCAATGGTTAGAAAGGTGTTTTCTAGGGCAAATGTTATCTTTAAATAATCAAAATGTGGGGCCAGGGAGTTAGCTCCGTGGCACAAGCGCCTGCCTGGCAATTGCATGGTCTTGAATTCAAATCCTGGTCCCACATAAATAAATAAACAAATAATCAAAATGTGACTCACAAATCACCTTTCCTATTGCAAACTAGGGCCTACTGTGTAAATCACTGCTACACTAATGAAAAAGAAATCCCTTTTATTCCCATTTTTCATGGGCAGAGTCAAGAACAGAGAATGAATGGTTTGACACGTGAGGGGCACAGACTACTTTATTAGGGAATTACCCCCAAGGGGAGGAGTGTCACCTGAGAGTTCTGCAGCTCATACAGTGAGGATTTCCCTAGCTTACGGGGCACAAGGCCTGCAGAAATAGGACTTGGGAACAAAGAAAGGTGCAACTATGGAGCAAACTTGCAAAATCCAGCAGGGACAGGGCCGTTCCTTACCTCAGCAGCATGGTGTGGTGGCCAGTGACTCGAGCATCCACCCAACAGCCACTGATCAGCACGGAAGACCCTCACAGCCCCATGGTCTCTGTCTGCGATGTAGACCTCCCTGCAGCCCCAGTAAAGGCTGCTGTGACGACGAAGGGAGATTCTGCGTTCCCAATGATTCCAGTCAATGTGGTGCACCATGCCAGTGAATAGTGTTTCTCTCTTTACTCCTTTCAAGATGCAATTCCCTTTTCCCACGTTACCTGTCTTCGGACAAAAAGCAGGAGTCCTTGTCTGCAGCTCCACGCTGCCTGCTTCGCAGTGGGGAGTCCCTGCCAGGCTTCCCGTCACTGTCTGTGGGCCACCCAAGAGAGTCTACTCCGCTCAGCACCTAACCGTGCCCTCTCATTTGGCCTTTATCACACTATATGGCACGTTTTTTAAAAACAAAAAAGTAACTGCCAAAATATAAGCTGGGGCTTTGGTTTAGCAGCAACATTAACCAAAAGACTTAGGAGTAGAAGCGAGCTACCAACTCAGAGCGACTGAGAGACCTGTAGTGAAAGAGTCATGTGACGGAGCAGGAACGCCGTGGTGTCTCAGAGGGAGACGGTCAGCCCTCCTTGTTCTAACTCTCTGAATGCCGCCTCCTCACACCCCACAGGGCAAGATAAAATAGTGTGTGCCAAGGCCAGGTGCAGTGGTACACCCCTGTACACTCAGCACTAGGGAGGCTGCGGTGGGAGAATCAGTGGAGTCCAGAAGCTTGGGCAGTACTGTAAGCCTCTGTCACACACACACACACACACACACACACACACAC
>PVJA010021513.1:0-28391 GCA_004027025.1 Myocastor coypus | reverse complement strand
TTTAAAAGTTGATGCTCACAAATATACAGAACCTACCAGATTTTAAGTGACCAGCTACGCCATTAAAGAACAGCATCCTCTCCTCTGCCCATTGCACACTGAGGGACCATGAGCCTTGTGCCCATATGGCCTTCCATGTGTGCCAGCACCTCTTGCTCGTCTCCCTATGGTCAGCCATCCTTTCTCTGCTGAAGGGGATGTCACTTGGGGCAGTCTCCCTGGATGCCCTGTCCAGCATGGCCAAAGAATGGAGCCTGTAACTGTGGCCCACAGGACACAAAGTTGAAGAGCTGCACAGAGCTACTGCATCTGCCACGTGCAATGGCCATGTGTTGCTCTGGTGCCGCAAGCCAGAACCTCATGGCACCAGAAGTACTTTTTCCATAGAATGGGGTGGGTTAGTGTCTTGTTTTTATCAGGGCTGGTCATCTTGATACAGAAAGCTCTGAGTGCTGGCCAAGGCTTCTTATCCTTTCTGAGGCTAGTGCTTGTGTGACCAGTCCCTCGCACAGAAAGACATGGTGGTTTACAAATGCAGCTAAGGTCCTTTAAGTACCTGCAAAGGGACATGATCCTTGTGGGTCTGGCCTAAGAGGGAGTTTCTTTGAATGTGTGTCTGGATTCCTTAAAAACAAAACAAAACAAACAAACAAACAAACAAACAAAAAACTTCCCTGCAGATCTAAGCATTCACTAGTGCTTTGAATGTCTGGAATCAACGTGGTGTTAATTAACTGATATAATAAGCAACTACATTATGTGAGACAGTTATTTTGTTTTATTTGCTTTGGTTGGTTGGTTTCATCTGCTTTCCAAGAAAGAATCTGTTCGTTTACTGAAATAAAAATACCTGCACTGAAATCTGTGAAACATAATCAAATGTTTATGAGAAACAAGAGAAGCACAACGCGGTAAGTTGCTGGGGACTGGACTGCACACAGGAACCTCAGACTGTGTGGGAGAAGAGCATATGCGCAGTGCACTGAGGTCAAGACGACACCACAGCTGAGGCCGCTGAGGACGTGTCAACTGGCAGGCCCTGTGTCAGAGCAATAAAGCTGTTAACCTCAGAGATCAAAGAGTTCTCTCAAATTACTGCTTGGACTAACTAGTTAGCTAGTTCAAGTCTTTGAACTAACTTCACAAGGGCCTGTTCAGTTTCTGCTTTGTCACAGTGTCCTCTTCCTTTGTTTGAAAACCAAATAAATATGTGCTGCCCAAGGAAGTTCTTTGTCTCAACACTCTGAGTCTCTACTCTGTAGAGAGTTTTGACCTTCATGGATGTTATGATTTGTGTCTAGTTGTTCCTGAAAGCCTCATGTAGTCATGGGATGGCTTTCGGAGTTTTATGTTTGATTATTGTGGGGGTGGGTGTTGCACCCACCCTGGGGCAGGTAATTTACCATATAATGTGAGGAGGGCACAGCCTGCTAGCTGCCTGAGTTGCTGCTACTCCCTTTGCTCTCTTGCTATCTGTAGCCACCACGAATAGTTGCTCTCCACCATGTGCAACTCTGCCTTGGAGCCAGCTAAATATGAACCAAATCCTTCACTGATTATGAACTAAATAAACATTTTCTTCCTTCATTTTGGGTATCAGGTATTCATCCCAGCAACAACAAACATAACTGAGACAAAATTTTGCACTGAGAGTGGTGTGACTACCTAACCATGTGGATTACAAACTTTTGGGAATGGATTATGGGAAGACATAGAAAAGGTTCAGAGATGTCGCCTATAAGAGTAGTGCTGGAACATCTTAGGCTGTTCTGTATAGGAGACTTAGGTCAGAGTTCAGAAGACCAGAAGCCAGATAGAAATCCTGCCTGTAACAACCAAACTGGGGAGGTTTCTTCTGGAAGGAAGGACTGCATTGATTGTTGGACCCCTGATGGTTTGTGCTATGGCTTGACAGAAAGTTTGTTGGAATTTTGCTTCTGTCCAGAGACTTTGCTTGAGACTGAGATTAAGTCCGACAGACTGATTAATTTGGCAAAAGAAATCTCAAAACAATCAAATACTGAGGCAGCAGCATGGCTACTGTTGGGGGCTTCTGGTCAAATTTATATTGAAAATCAAGAGCAAAGAGCCCAGCAGCACGATTTAAAATGTGAGTTTGGCCAGAGAGGAAGCTCCAATAAAGCTGTAAACACAAGGACAGAGTTGAGAGGATCTCCATTGCCAGAGAGGAACAAGAGAATAGAGAGGGCACTCTGAGGGCATCACAGAAATTGGCAGGTCTCTCTGGCTTTTGCAGCCTCAGAATTGCAAGGACAAGGACTTCTTTGTTTTGAAAGGAAAGCTGCACAGCCCCATATTCCAGAATGGTGGTGGTGGCCACACCAGATTCCAAAATGGTGTTGGTATGGAGAATTTATTCCTTGAAGCAGGGTCAGAGTGCTCAGTGATGCAGCCACTCAACCCCTGCAGCCAAGAGGGAAGAAAGCCTGGCTATTTCTCCAGTTGGCAGCAGACTTTGGCACTGGTTTTAGATGTAGGCAGAATGCAAGAGTCTGAGGTTAATAAAGCTTTCACCCCAATTTCAGAAGGCCTGGGAGGCCAAGCAGTGTGCCCCTGAGAAAGCAGTATATAAAGCAGAGGGAGAAGCATAACATGCAGTGGAAACCCCAGAAGTTTGGAAAATCCAGGAATGTGGACCGTCTAAGGGAAACTGCAAGGAGAGAGTAAAGCTGACCTAAGAGAGAAGCCATGGGAGCTACATCCACCAGAGCCAGAGGAGTGGACTACGTGGAGCTCACAATTGGCCACAGATTACTTTGGATGTTCCACATGGAAATGTAAGCTTAGTGTTCGTCCTTCTGGATCTTGAACTTGCTTTGGTCCCAGTGCTTGGTATACTACTTTTTGTACCTTTTGGAATGGTAATGTTTATGTTGTGCCATTGAATGTTGGAAGTGTTTAACTTCTCATTTGCATAGGGGTTGACAGCTAAGAGTTTGCATCAGGTCTTGGAGGAGACTTGGGACTTAAACTTTTTGGCAGTGTTGAAACTGTTAAGAATTTAGCAACTCTTAGGGATGGACTAAAATATCTTTTGCATTAAGGGATGTGCATTAGTCTTTTGGAGTCCTGGGGCAGGATGTGATTGTTTGTGTCTAGTTGTCCCCCTAAAGCCTCATGCAGTCACGTGGAGGCCTTTGGAGTTTATGTTTAATTATTGTGGGGGGTGGGTGCTGTACCTATCTGGGAGCAGGGGCAGGCAATTTACAATATAATGTGAGCAGGGGACGGGGAGAGAAGCTTGCTAGTTGCCTGAGTTGCTGCCACTCCCTTTGCTCTCTTGCTCCTTGCTGCCACCATGAATGGCTGCTTTATGCTACTTTGCCTTGGAGCCAGCTGAGTATGGACTAAAACCTCCACTGACAGTGAGCTAAATGAAACTTTTCTTCCTTTATTTTAGGTGCTGAGTATTTGCCCCAGCAATGAGAAAAAATAGCTGAGACAATGGAGCTTCCCACATCATACTACTAATACTTTTAATTTAAGCCATTCACTCTCTACTCATTCTTGGAGATTGGGGCTAGGCCAAGTCCCCAGTAATATGTGCAATATAATCATAATCATAATCATAATCATAATAAATAGAAAGTGTACCAAAATTTGGAAAGAGCAGGAAGGGATAGATCATCAACTAAACTAGTTGTTCTTTTTTGTCTCCTGATCTTTTATACCCTTAAAAATTACTGAATACCCTCAAAAACTTTTTCGTCATAATATCTGTCAGTACCTAGTACCTAAAGATTTAATACAATTATTTATCACTTAAGACGTATGAAATGTAAAAAAGAAAATAAGATCTTTTTAAAAAAGACTGAAAAAAGACCACCATTTTCAAAATAAAAAAAATATTTTGAGAAGATTGGCATTATTTTACATTTTTTGCAAATATCATTTATATCTGCCTCAGAGAAATCAATTAGATATGTTGATCTGTATTCCATGTGTTGCTCTGCATCATTTTGGCTGTATTTATGCAGATAATCTGGCCTCCTACAGGTACATACACAGTTGGAAAAGGGGAGAATATTTTAAAACCCTTTTTAGATTATTGGAGATGGTTTTCTGTGACATTATGCCTAAAACTGGGAAAACTGTGGTTTCTTAAAACAGTGGAATGTACAATTTAAGTTAATGTAGTTTTTATATTTTTGCTACACTGAAATCCACTTGTCTGTTTGCTCTTTAGGTAAATGTTCTACTCAGGAATAATTTTATAATATGTATTCATCATTCAGAAAATAGTGGATCTCTGATGTAGGCAAATCTTCGAGATGTTGACGCATACCCTTATATAACACTGCAAAGGCCACATTTGGCAGTGTCAGCCTGCCTGCATCATCAGAATGGCCTTTAAACGTTGGGAATCTGCCACATTCAATGAGGGCTGATCCAAGCCTTCAATAACTCTCATTTCTATTTCATAAGTCAATTTACCAATAGTTGGTGTATAAGTCATTCTTTCGGGAAAAATGTTATTTTATGAATACAAAGCCATCTCAGCTTACAATTTGATCATACAATTGCTCTTTATGGAGCTCACTATCCTATCTGGTATGCAGTTCTTCACATCACATTGAGAATTAAAGGTGTATGCAAGGGCTGAAATATATTATTTTGAACAATCTGAAGGACAGTCTCATGTGAAACTAGTATTTTAAAAGACTAGTTTGAGGAATACAGTGACCTCAGTTACAGGGAAAAATGGCGTTGAGTTGGACTAAGTTTCACCTCACCACTGCATTGGCATCATTAGTACACATACCAACCTCTGAAGAGGGCAAATAATAAGATCTTGGGTTTGCTATTGTTTTCTGCTATGTGGGATTGAACCCAGGGCTTTCCACTAAGCTATATACCCAGGTCTTCATAGTTCTTATTTTGGAACTGGATCTCACTGAGTGAGATTGTGCAGGTAGGGCTTGAGCTTGTGGTACTTCTGCCTCAGATCTTAGCATTTCCATGAAAATAGTTTTTATCTTGTGGTCTCCTGAGTCTTAGAGAATATACATGTCTCAAGCCACAGTGTGAGAAGAGCTGATTGAAGGTTTTGAGAGCACTATTGCTATTTTTGTTTTTGATCAAGGTGGATTTAATATTTTTCAGTTCTGTTTTAAAATTCTTGGTATTTTGAAGCTGAACATAATTGAAAGTTCTATTCAAGAGCACAGAAATGCTTCTTTCTCACTTGTGACACGAAAGTGCTAAAATGGCACAGCAACAAAAATGTTGCATTGTATTTTAGATTGGGCTAGTGATCGTAAAGATTAGATATTTATGCTATTGTGACAAATCTACTGGTTTTAACTAAAGATGGCCACTAGCTCCAGTTTAATGTGATCAATGTTCTGTTGCTCTGACTCTTCAATGTTTCATAAGCTATAAAGTTACTAAAGGAACCAGCATCATTCATTCATTCATTCATTCATTCTTTATTCTGAGTTCCAACTCTTCTCTCAGCATATTCTTTAATATTAAAGTTTCAGTCATGATAATATCATGGGGACTGGGGAGATAGCTTCGAGGCACAAGTGCCTGCTGGGCAAGTGCAAGGTCGTGAGTTCGAACCCTGGTCCCCCCCCCCCAAAAAAAAAAAAAAGTTTCAGTCACAAAACCCTATCTGTTCTACTAGCCATATCTCTCAACTGGCAGACTGATTCTACAAATAAAGACTTTTTGTCTTTTAAAACACAGCTTAAAATATACAACATTTATGAAAACTCATGGACTTTTGGGCAGCAGTATTTCATTTCTGGACAAAAATGCAATTTCTGTCTCCTTTACTCACAGAGCCACCTACATTTTCCCCAGAGATGCATGCAGCCTACATCCCCCATGCTCTGTGAAGTCGGGGGAAACTGAATGGCTCACGGGCAGGCCACACTGCAAATCTGGTAGCGCATGTTCCAAGTCCCAGGCTGGCCTATGGGTGTATTCCAAGCAAACAAAAGCCCAACCATTGGTAAATGCACATTGGCTACAGTTTATTTTCTCACCATAGGTTGACCCCCTCCATGTATGACCATATACTTCAGGAAGTGTTAGAAGTGGCTCAGAAGAACTGACTTTTAAGTATGAAGGAATTATGCAAAAATAGCAAGAGATACATAAAGTTACATTTCCACAGCACAAAAAGCTACAAAGATTGCATTTCCAGTATGTACTACAGTGAAAATATGATGGTACTTTCTGATTGAAACTTTAAAAATTCCAACCATTACCTGGCAAATCACACTGGCTTGGGGCTTTATTTCTCTTCTACTCTGGTAATATTATTTAGGTTCATTATGAGTATCTTTCCTGTTGTCTGAATCCTAGAGAATCAGTCATGGAAGTGCTTATTCAAGAAGTATTTATCAAGGGTCCCAATGTAGTAGGCACAAGGAAATAGTAGTGATAAAGAAAGATGTAATTTCTGCCTAAAAAATGAAAATAATGGTTGTTTTGAGGAATCAGTGAGTCAACACAAATAAAACATTTAGAGTAATGCTTAGCATCTGTTAACCATAGCGAGGCTTATTGTTCAGCTTGCAATCTATGAGACAAACATAGAACTATGAGACAAACTAGGAACTGAAATCAAATGTGACAAGTGCAGGATGAGTCATGGAAATATGTAAGGAAAACAATGGAAATGCACAGTGAACAGTTACAGCCTAAAAGCACACAATTACCAGCACGACTTGGGCAAGCATTTAGTGGTTATTGTGGCAGGTCACTGACCAGCCTTCTGGGAAACTGGCATCTAAACTGCACTAGAAGGGACCAGGCGGCCCTGAATAGCAGAAAGGAGAGTAGCAGCTGTAATCAAGGATCACTTAGAAAGAGAAGAGTCTTACCCTGAAAGTTGAGGGCACCACTGAAGGACCATTAAAGGGGGAAATGTCATGTACACACTGGAAATTTAGAATGCACTTATGAACAAAGACTAGAGGTAGGCAACTTGGCAAGAAGTTATGGCAGGAATTGAGCAGCTAAGTATTAAAAGCCTGAGTGAGAATATAGGAGTGAAAGCATAGGGAAGGAGGCAGATTCTCAGTGGAGCGAGAGCTTTAGTACTTCATGAAAACCAGATCTAGATGGTGAGGCACAGTGGGCATGGATACGTAACAGTGATGCTTTCTGCTGAGGTACATGAACAGGTAGTAGTGATGTTTACTTTGGCAAAGGAAAACAGAAGGAAGACTGAATTTTCTAAATAAGACTATGAGGGATGCTTTATGTAAAGCCTCTGTTGCATTTAGCCAGCTAAGAGCAAACTGCAAATTTCAAAGGTTAGGAATTCTGGACAGGGAGATCATTAGCATATCAGGGACAACTCCAATGTGGGACTGCACAAGTTTTTTCCAATACTGTCCCACAGTATCTAAGTGCCATAGGGAAAGGGTGAGGAGGAGGTGAAAAAGAGTAGACGCAAAGGAGAAAGCACAGGAGCTGAGACCCAGGCAGAGGCTGATGATGCGCGTGGGGGGCAGAGGGGCCAGGCGCAGGAGAGCAGAGAAGTTTCCCCTAGCTTCCACACGTGGGTCAGGAGCTGCAGCTTTTGGAGGTGGAGAAGAGACAGAAGTCAGTGAGTGAGAGGAAGTGAGGCTGGGCAGGCCATATAACAATGTGCCTAAAACACCCCCCAAAACAAAAAACAATGTGCCTGCCAGCTTTCCCCAGAAGTGTGGCCCTGGAGGGGAGGGGAGATGGGCAACCAAAGTAGGACTGTTTCTTGTGTCTTGAAATGTGAGAGACCCTTGAGTATGTCTTACGTTGATCCTAAAACAAAACAAAATGAGTAACAAGGAATAGGCTGGATATCATTGAGAGAGAATACTAGCAGAGAGCTTCCAGTGAAGGGGAGAGAGACTGCAAGTGCAGAGCAGGGCCAGTGCGAAGAATTAACCTTGGGCAAGGAGAGCCATCCTGATTTAATATAAATTCAGATACATATCCAGCTACATGGATGATGGACAAACATCAAATTAAGGAAATATTCTTGGGGTTGGGCAGATGGTTGGGTGCCTGCTTGGCAAACACAAGGAGTGAGATTCTACATGCCATGCTGGTGCTGGGACCTTGGGCACGCTGTGTGGGACCTGATCCTGGGCATGGTGACACATGCCTGCAATCTTGAGGAGGCTGAGGCAGGAAGACCACTATGAGTCTGAGCTGTGTATCGAGACTGTACCAAGTAAGTAAATAAGGAAATAAATAAATAAATAGAAAATATTCTCGATTTATCACAGTTGAAGATACCTCACCATCAACCTCCTACAGATTAGTCTTTCTTGCTCTGAACACACATATCCCATCATTCTTCAAAAGCAGCTCTGCAAGTTCTCTTTCATGACTGTCCTTACAGTCTACGATCAAAACCAGTGGGTGCTGCTACCCAGTGCCGTAGCAGGCAAGCTCCTGAAAACACTACTATGTGTCCTCACTTACCTTGTTGTTGGATCTGGGATAGTGAGACTTGTGGCTCTTCTCCAGGCTCAAAATGGCCATGAAAACGCTGACCAAGATGACCAATTCAGAACACTTTGTATTGATCCAGGATATCAGGGCAGTAATGGCAGCATAGCAAAAGGCACTTCATGAAAGAGGACTTGAGAACTGCTTCAGAAAGTGGCAGGAGCAATGGGATGAGTGGGCTCCAGGTACATTAATGGCAATGTATCTTTTACTATAATATTTTTAAATTCAATATTCACTATTTTTAGATCATACTTTGCATTTGAGTGACAAGAGGAAAAGAAGGCAGTTGAATAATGGCGCAATTTATCCAAGGGAATAATTTCTAAGTTTGCTTTCTTTTTAAGTAAGAAAGGAAGTCATATACTAAAAGTGACATAGGAAATTGTGCCCTAGGAGAATGATTAAAATTTACATAGTCTGGGCTCATTAAAGATGCAAATGAGCAGGAGGAGGACAGGGGACAAGGGACTTGAGTTCTTGAGGTTAAAACTTAAGTGCAGCTGCAACACAGAAAGCTCATTGTCAACTATCAGGCTGCTGCCAGAGAATGGGACCCTGGGACTCTGGACTCCAAGCTGAAGCATTTCTGGATGATGGGGTCCAAAATGTGGTCCAGGAAATAATTTTCTAAATGAAGTGAGGATGAGAAGATCTTTAGGCATGAATAAGCCAAAGGGCTTGGGGCAGATATGTGCATTTCTTGGGTCACATGCGTAGCTATGGAAGGGTTCATAGTAAGGCAGAAGATGATGTGATGGATGGCAGTGATGTGAGGTAGATAATAACCAAATGGTATAATCTTGAAAAAAGACAGCTGGGGGCATCATGCTCAGATGGAAGAGAATGCGGACTGCCTTCCTGACCAGGGGACAGAATGTGCAGCCTGTATCTGAGACCGCTGCAGGGAAAAGCAGTCGCCTAACAGGATATTCAAATTTTAGTTGAAGCAGGAAGGTAAAAGATTGGGGTACTTTCCAATGCATGGTGGAAAGATCAGGCAGGAGGGATGTAATGGGAAGAAAGATGCATGAAGGGGAGAAGGCCCAGGAGGACGTGGAGATGAGAGAGCAACACTAGGCAGGCAACCAGAAAGGCTTGCACTTTGGAGGATGGCCAAGGGGAGAGAGGCTGACACAGGGTCAAACCAGGACAAAGCTGTTACCCCAATACAGAACCACAGATTTTCTGGAAATGATGATAGTACAAAGGTAATCCAGTATCCCATACCCCACCTGGCACAGAACCTGGCCTGTCTAAGTGGCATCCCTAATTTAACAGACCTCAAAATAAACTCCTGAGATATCCTCCCAACATGCTACTTTAAATTTTTCCCCTTTCATTAAATCAAACCGGCATCTCCTGATTTGCTCATTCCAGAGATGACATCTCTAAATGCTTTTGGTCTTTCCTAGTTTGTTGCCAATCCTTTCCAAGTTTTACCAGCTCTACTTCTATCATATATGTACCTATGACTTTACCACATCTCATCATCTGCCTGTAGCACCGTCCTCCAAACCATGACTGTAAGACCCTCTAAGTAGCTGTTACTTACTGTCTTCACCCATGCTGTATCAACAGTCTGACCTTTATACCTCAGCCCAGGGGACTCTTCTCCAGAGAAGGTCAAGCTGTCACTTCTGCGCTAGAGCTCTCTGGCTCAGGCCCTTCCCTCATGGCTGGCACTGGGTGCTTTTGGCCCATCAGCTCTCAGCTTGCTTATCCTAACTATGCCTCTCCTCCTTGCTACCAGGCCATGTCCAGCCACAGTTCCTTCCTGTCGAGGCCTGTGCTGGCTTCCGCTCTCTTCTGTTTGCACAGGTTCCCAACCATAACCAGATACCTGGCTGCTGCCCCTTGCAGTTCTCAGCTGGAAGGAGGAGGCCTGGTAGACAGCCACAGGGACCTACCCCTGTAGTACCCATCTTGCTGCTCTGCACTCCTTGTGCAGCTGCTCATCCTTAACCTTTCTTCCCAGTGCTCATAGCTAGCTGTGTTAGTATTTATTTGGGCATAGTCAGTTTCTCCCAGGACTAAAACATAGCTGCACACGAGGAAGAGTTTGTTCCCCACTGTTTCCATCACTGCTAGAAAAGGGCTTGAAGATGCTGAGTGACTACTTGAAGATCACTGTTGCCCTTGCCTAGACCAACCACTGCAGCAAACCTGGATGTGCGACTCCCAGCCTTCTCAGACATCTTTTAATTGTTACGTCACAGAGACGCCTTTCTGGCCCCCCACATTCTGTCTTGGTCTTAATTCAAACCTTTCCGTGTGCCTCTCCTGTGCACTCTTCCCTCAGCTGTGGCTTTGCACCTACCCTCAAGAGCCACCACTGCACTTGTGGCCTCAGGAGAATTTGGACTCTGGGGGTCAAGAGTGCCCCTGTGCTGGCTCATCGTTTCAGCAGACTTTAATGCAGAGCCCAAAACATAGTAGACTTCTTGAATAAGTTAGGGGATCAAGGGCAAATTCACAGTTGTCCTTTAGCTTCTGACTTTAATTAACCAAGCAATTTCTTTTAATTCCTCCAAGTTACTTTATTTTCTAATGTGCTTTCTTTGAATTGATAGCTAAAATGGTCACTATCTGGATCGCCCACAGAGCTGAAGGCCCCCACCTCAGCTTTTCATATGGTTACAGTGAAATGTGCTGAGTACTTTCAGGAGACCCAGACATTCTCTTACTTTATTTCTTCCTCATTAGAAGAATTAAAAACAGATTACAACTCTAAAGTATGTCAGTTATTGTACAAGTAAACTAAGCTAAAACTCAGCTTGTCACACTCAGTGAGGAAATGGGCTGTAGAAAGCACTCACTGGTGATGGTGTTGTAGGCAGCTGAGTTAGACAGAATTATAAGATAGGGCCAGGTCCTCAAGGGAGATACCATGGAAGACAAGATATGCTGCAACTGTAAGATAGATGATGCTCCTGCAATGGGCCAGACCTAAAGACCAAAGGCTGCACCAATGCTTACCTCCCTAAAGCTAAACATCTGGGATTGATCACTACCTTGAGAAATCCAGGTAGAGTCACTAATGCAACCACTACCAGCTACCCAATAAACTCCTGTTCTATATTCATGCCAGTTTGCTATGTGACTTGCTTCCCCTGTTTGGTCCTAGATTTAATCAATTTTACCTGAGCAATGGTGCATGTAACCTTACTGTTTGATCATAGTTTTGTCTCATTTCATTTCCACCTAAGCTAGTCCCCATCTTCTCCACCTTAGTATCACCTTACCACATGACTTTGCTCTATAAAAAGCTCTGGAAGAGACAGCTGTCTGGGTAACCTGGTCTGGTTTCCCTTCTGTCCTCTATCAGAGAGAAGTTTTCTTTCTCCAATGAATATATTCTGCTCTTAACTGCCATTGTTCCCAAAATTCACTCTTTGATTTTAGAGAACACAAACTCATCCCAGGTGTCTTGCGGGTTGGGCATTACATTCATCTATATCAGTAGGGAAATTCTATCAAAACAAAGTTTGTTAACCTATCCTCAAAAAAATATTAAAACTGCACAATTACTGAAAAACAGCTGCTGAGGTTCTGCACCTGAAGAAAAGGTCTCTAATACTCTCTGCTTTTGAGTCTTTTGACTGTCGTCCTGATATGTAGAATGCTTATTAAGGGCACCTGTGCTGCAGCTGAGATTTATATGTTTCAGAATGTGATAGAAATAAAGTGAATATGTTATTGTAAAAAGAATCAATTTTTGGGGCCCGGTGGGATGACTCAGTGGTCTAAAGCGCCTGCTTGGGAAAGCTTAGGCGGCTTCAGGGACCGCGGTTCGATTCCCGGCACCACATGCTGCGCTAGCCCTGCCCTCGGGGTGGGCTGAGCTGGCCATAAAAATGAGTGAATAAACAACAAAAGGTTCTGAAACAAGAAAAAAAAAATAAATTAAAAAAAAAGAATCAATTTTTACAGCATGATTTTCAAGGGAAGTTTTTTGTGAATACTACAGTACCTAAAAATAATAAGCTGTTTAAAATTTCAATCATGAAAGTACATATAATTCTGAGAGGATGTTCCATTTTCTAGAAGATTAAAAGCAAATAAATCACCCCGATATTTAAAAGTCATGTATGTTATTACATTCGACAGTAAAACAACCAGTGCCTTGCAACTGTGGGAGAGACAGACACTCCAGCTGTGCATCAAAACTTCAAGACAAAAGATTAAACAAATGTAGCCACATACCTCCCTAAGGATAGCCATCATGGACTGATATTCTAAATAGGTATCAATCACCTTGAAGAAACCAGGAAGGGTCACCGACTCAACCTCTATAGGAAAAACCCCTGCTCTGTATTCCTGCCCACTTGCAACATGACTTGCTTCTCATGTGATCCTAATTTAATCAATTTTACCTGAGCAATGGTTCTTGTAATCTTATTGGCTGAACCATAGTTTTGTACTACCTCATGCCTACCTAGTGAGCTCCCATGTTCTCCACCTTAGGTCTGCCTCATTCTGCGGTTTTTCTCTATAAAACTCTCTAGAAAAGACAGGTTCCTTGGCAACCTACTTGGGCCCCCTGTTCTTGCAGGCAGTTGGAAATAGTATAGGCTGTCAGATAGGGTTAGGCCCCTGAAATATCCCGTATGGAAGACAAGATGACCTTGTAACTTTGGGACTGATAGATACTCCCACTGTGGGTCAAGCTTCAAGACAGAAGATTAAACAAATGCTGCCACATCCCTCCCTAGGGATGGGAATCAAGGATTGATATTCTAAATAGTTATGAGTCACATTGAAGTAGCCAAGAAAAGTCACTAACCCAACCCCTACAGGAAAAGTAGCAGCTTTGTATTTATGTTCCCTTGCTATATGTGACTGGCTTCCCCATTTGATCCTGATTTAATCAATTTTAACTGAGCAATTATATTTGTTGGTCTTATTGGTTCACCATAGTTCTGTCCCACCTCATGTGTGAGTTCTCATGTTTTGCATCTTAGATCCACCTCACCGCATGGCTTTTTGCTCTATAAAAATCCCCAGAAAAGGCCGACAAACCAGCTGTGTTTCCTTCTGGGCCTCTCTTAGACAGAAGCTTTCCTTGCCCCAGTAAATAAATTCTGTTCTAAACAACAAACAATATCAAGGGTTGATATAGGACTATTGGATTATTTACTGGGAGAAGGTAAATCAGGTAAATACACGTAATAAAGTTAAAATCATCCACTTTTAAAGAAAAACTGGAAGCCAATTTTGTGCCTTACTAAAGTATAAGAATGCAATGTACATAGTTTCTGGCTATCATTCTGTTATAGTGTCAAGTTTAGAATAAGATAGACTTTAATTGCCCTGTGAAGCTCACGGCAACATAAAAATTTTTAGGAAATTTTTTCTCAAGTTAAAAAAATGTTGCTATTTCAGCTGTTCCCAGGCCTGATACTAAACTCTCACCATGTTTTTGAGAACTTCAGTGATGAGCAAGGCCCTCTGCCTGGGTGGAACTGTCTGGAGCCCAAGAGCTATACTGTTGCTGAGTAAGTGGCAAAATAACAGAAAGGACTACACAGGTGACCTGGGCCAAATGGTGTAAAAGCAGGGAACACTGGGCTAGCAGAGTAGCAAATGATAACAGAACATAATTTTGCTTCTTATCCATAATTTAAAATTACCATTCCACATGTACTGATCCCAAGAAAGAAAGATGAAAGGGATAAAGAGATGCTAATCATCAGGAGTTGACTAGACAGTTCAAAACTACTGTAGTGTCAGGAATAGTGGACCAACCACTTGGCACGTATATAGACAGTGTTTAGTTTCAAAGATATTCAATATAATTTAAGTTCTCTTGTCAGCATTCTCTAATAACTTCTTTAAAAACTGATATTCTAAATTCCTTAAATAAAATTTTTCCTTAGTTCTCATCAACAGGCGAGTCAAGTCTTTGGACAAACACAAAATCAAAAGATTAGCAATGACAGGTCATAGCGTGCCCTACAAAAATGTATGCATTTCTATACTCTAAGAATAAGGCTCTGAGGGTCACTGAGAGAGCTCAGTAGACTAAGCACCTGCTTAGGCAAGAAGAGAGACTGAGGTTTGATTCCTGGTACCACATGCAGTGCACTAACCCTGTCCCCAGGGTGCACTGAGCCAGCCATCCAGACTGGGTATGGTGCCATGCACCTGCAATCCCAGCACTTGGGAAGCTAAGACAGGAGGTTCACTATGAGTCTTAATTATGTGGTGAAACCCTGTACCAAACAAACAAACAAATAAATGGTTTTAAAGAACAGAATTAGGCTCTTATCCTCACAAAGCTAGAAAAAAGTGACACTTTGTTTGAATTTCTACTCTCATATTTAAAACATCTTAATAAAATAAGTTTTCAAAATCTATTAGATGTGTTTCATGTCCTCTTAAATATGTCACCTCAGGGTGCTTTCAGTGGTACTCCAGCCAAGAAACAGCATTTCCCCTGAAATAGTGAGGTAGAATAATCACCTGGAACTGGAACATCCTGCCTAAAGGAATTCAGAGGCTCCATACACAGGCTCCAAACTAGCATGTAATTTGGAATGACATTACTTCAAAGTGGAATGAAAAAAAAGCATAAACTCTCTGATAAGATGAGTAGAGGACTAAAGCATTAGATACAATATTAAGTTGAAATTACTTGGGTAGAGCCGGGCATGGTGCCTCAGCCTGTAATCCCAGCACTCGGGAGGCTGAGGCAGGAGCATTGGTGCAAGTTCGAGACCAGCCTGGACTACAAAAGTGAGCTTAAGGCCAGCCTCAACTGCATAGCGAGACCCTGTCTCAAAAAAAAAAAAAAAAAAGAAATTACTTGGGTAGATTAGAATTTCACCTTGGAACTGACTTAGCATCATATGTAGATTTTTTTTCCAAAATAGTTTTGAAGAGGTTCCTACAGCTTAAACCTTTTTGTTCTCCAGAGCGAATCAAGACATGATTTTTTCCCCAATTAACTCCTTAAAGGTACTTTACTAATAAAGATCGCAGTACTTTGTGGGTCTTCAGTGTTAGAAATTGAAAGTACAGGGTTGGGGAGATAGCTCAGCAGTCTAAGTGCTTGCCTGATGAGTGCAAGGACTCAGGTTTGATCCCCGGTACTGTGTGCCATGCTGCCATGCTGCCATGCTGTCACACTGGCACTGAAACTGGGTGTGGTAACACCCACCTGTACTCCCAGCACTGGGAAGGCTGAGACAGGTGGATCACTAAGATCAGTATTTATTTGTAAATAAATAAATAAATAAATAAATAAATAAATAAATGATTAAAATATATGAGGTGGAAAGTATAATAATTAAAACCTGAGGATGATTCTCAGATCATGTATTATTAAATTCATACAGCAAATTCAGAGGTTTTGATGACAGATTGGGAGAACAATGATTCTGACACACTTTTCTCCAATTTCTTTAACTATGAGTCAAAAATAATTCACAGGAGACTGTAATCTAAAATCAGAATGATATCTAGTCTCTTAGTGCAAATACCATCCAACGGAAGAAGTACTTAGGATCAGTAACACCTACTCAGGACTCACTCTGTTGCAACGTCCACATCCCACACATAATTGCTACAACACCTCACATGTCATTCTCTCACATAATCCCTACCATATCTCCATGAGCTAACATAAGAATGCTCATCCCAGAGACCACAAGAACTTGGTGCAAGTCTGATAGCAGGAGAAAGAGCAAGTATTTCAACTTAAGATCTGTCAGATGCACACAGCCTCCTTGTTTGTGAAGGATCCTTGCAAAGCTCCCTCCAGAGCGAAGAGCATGCTCTCTCACCTCCATCGGGTGTTGCTACTCAGTTTGGAAATAAGAAAGCCGCAATCACTTTTGGAACTGAAACAATCCTCAGCTGCCCGAGGATTCAGGCACCTTCCAGGGCGAGAATGTGACTATTGTTGTGCAAAGCCCGTGGCAGCCACAGTTGAAGGGGAATGTGATTGCTATCTGTCACCTTTGCTGCGTATTTGTCTTGGAATTTCCACATGAGTATTCGTCCCACTGTCTTACAGTGGCTACAAAGTCCACAGACCCACATGAGTTCTGACCCCTCCTTGAGACACACTGTTCTTCTAAAGAAATAGCACTATAGAATGATACAAAAGCTACTTGAAAGAATGCACATTATTTATGTTACTGGCCCTCTGTTGCAACAATAGGCACTGATCAGCAAGACTAACACACCATAGTGAGACGAATGATAGTTTCTGCTTTTAGTGCCAGGCCTTCTGCCAAGGACTTTACCTGTGTTATCGCATTTAATCCTTACAACAACATCACAAACAGGCCTCACTGGTGCATATGCAAAAGCCAAGATTCTAAGAAGTTAAACATCTTGTCCTAAAGAACCTTGCTTACAAAGTTAATTAATTACTTCTTATTCTGTTATTATTATTATTATTATTTATTTTTTTTAATAGGACTGAGGTTCGAACTAGTGACCTTGCCAGGCACTTGTGCCACAGAGTTATCTCCCGGGCCCCTTTTTAAATTCTTTTTTTTTTTTTTTTTTTTTTTTTTTTTTTTTTTTTTTTTTTACTAATTACTTCTTTTTTATTTTTTAAAGAATTTTTTATTTTATTTATTATTTTTTTCTTATTTCAGAACCTTTGTTTGCTTATTCACTCATTTTTATGGCTGGCTCAGCACTCCCCGAGGGCAGGGCTGGCACAGTATGTGGTGCTGGGGATCAAACCGTGGTCCCTGAAGCCGCCCAAGCTTCCCCAAGCAGGTGCTTTAGACCACTGAGCCATCCCACCGGGCCCCCTAATTACTTCTTAGTTCACATTATTTTCATATCCTTCCAGTTCAAAAAGTGCAAAAAGTGATGAGTATTCGCCTGGTGACTCTTCATGTATCCAAACGTTTGTCATACTACTGTACTAATTCTACTTTGAAATTTTAAAACACTAGGAATATCTTTTAGAAGGACAGCTAAGTCTCACAGATTACTGCTCTGTTGTGTACATGCTTTGGGCATGTCTCATGCAGAAGCCAGATAAAGAAAATAATAACAAAATAAGTGAAATGCGTTTGAAATTGTAAAATGTTCACCCAGTTTTCCCATACCCAGAAGAATTAGGATAATCAGTCTTCTGAATTTTGGGGAATTAATTAATGAAAAAGAAATGAAAACAATCTATTGTCAAATGAATATACAGTCTCACTCTGAGTTTGAAAATAAAATCAATTTTTCTAGGCAAATTCAATAAAATGATCACATTCAATTTAAATGTAATTTTCCCTGGAGCTCTCAAGTTTTCATTCTGTTTTACATTTGAATGCTATTTAGGCTATAAATATGTAGCAGACATGCCAAAGGGACATTTGGCTATATGCGTAGTCACAGGAGAATTGAATGTCAGACACCAGAAAAGATTACCTCCTCCGCACAACCCTTGTACCCTGTAAGAAGAGGTGCAAAGGTTCAGCATGGCGTGTCACACTGTTATAGCAACTTTCCCAGTTCTGCTTCTATCCAAACACTAAATAACTTTCGGCAGTTTTTTGGCTTAGACTTTAAAGCACACAGTGAACCAAGTACTCAAGTACACATTTTAAGCCAGTGTAGAACATCACAGATTTCTTGATTCAATTTCATGGAGTTAGCCATTGATTTCTTAATATAAATGAGTTCTGCTGCGCTCTGGTGGAAACGAAAGACAAGTGTAAATGAGATACCAAAGACTAGTCTCTCACCCCAAGACTCATTTGGCTTTTGGCACTTTAAAGAACACAGCTTTAGTATGGTGAGATGCCATTCAATTCTTGTTTTTCTCTTACCTATTTGTCTTCTTTCTCTGGCTTGGGGGTTTTCTAAGGCCAAAAGGCTATGAACAAGAGCTGAGTAGAAATGCAGCAGAACTTGAGTCACCTATGAAGAGAGCGGCAGGTCTGGCTCTCAGCACTCCACGACCAGCAGCCTTTCATCAGGGAGCTCTAGAGCCTCCCAAGGCAGAGCTCATCACAGTATTATACCCCTGGCTGCACATGAACTCTCCGTAGTTTCTGCCTGGGATGTTCTGTGGGCTGAGCTTCCTGGGGACCTGCAATCATGACTGCATTGCAACATAGACAGTGCCTTCTGGTCCGAAGGTGTCACCAGGGGACTTTTCAGCACACCTCAGTTTGAAAAAGAGAATTTCATGCCTCTCTTCAGTGATCAGTTTCCAAATACACAGTTATCCTGTTCATTCAACTAATCAGTCATTTAACCAACAACAGAAAATGCTGGTGGTCTATTTTGTATTAAACATGCCACAAGACTTCGGAGATAAAGTTCTAAACGTGCTGACATGTATCTCCAATCCCTATTCCCCAGCACACAGTTCTAGGCACTTGCTCAAAGATGGAGAAGAGAAAAAGTTTTCTAGACACAGGCAAGCACAGTGCTTGAGACTCAAGGTGATTAGGTTTCACTCACAATCCTGACAAATCTATGGACCACATTTATAATGGTCATACACTCCTTTCTACTCTCTGTATTGCTGAGGTGTAGATAATAGCAGGGGTTCCCTCAGAAGACTTCAGGGAGCACAACAGAAATTAATTTATGTAAGTGACTCCAGATAGGACTGAACAGATAATAAGCACAATGTAAATAATAACCAGACTGTCTGTCCTCCTGTGGTTGGTAAGACACCCAGATCCCATTTGGAATAACTTATCTGGATGAGGCTCTACTACAAGATTTTGTTCAGATGCAGAGCTCATATTAGTCATCAATAAAAGCAAGATGAGTAATGATGAAATTTATTTTTGGGGCTACAGAACAACCATTAGAGTACCCCCATCATTCTTGATTAGGCCTTTTCATTGGAGAAGCCAGTTTTAGAAAGGTTTGACAAAGATTCGTTCCTTGACCAAACTTTAATCAGATCCTCTGAGCTCTCTCCTGACCTTGGCCTTGGCCTACTGAGCCCACTTTGAGCAAAGAATTCTACTGAACTAGTTCCTTGAGAATCCTCTCCTCTCTTGGTCTCTAATTAAGCTCCCCGCCAGTACCTCCCCTTAGTATCTTAGTCAACTTCCTCTTAGCAATTTTTCACCTTCTCCCTTCTGGTTCTAAGTCCCTACTTGTCCAATGTGGATTTGATTTCAATGTCTCTATCCTTGTGTGAAAGCCTTGAATAAGTATTGTTTGCTACATAAAAAAGTATTTGAACATTTTGTTTTTAATAATAAAAAAATAAAATATCATGATTGAAATATTAATTCTCTACATATGGCAATAGAAAAAATTAAAAAGACCTGAATAGTTCATGATGCTAAAAGGTAGAATTTCTTATGATTGTGGAATGGAGAATGAAAACTCTAAAAGCAATCATAAAATATTTACAGTACTTTCTTGGGCATTATCCATAATTAAGCCAGGTGTGGTAGCACACGCTTGTAATCCCATAATCCCAGTACTTGGGAGGCTGAGGCAGGAGGATCAGTGTGAGTTCGAAACCAGCCTGGGCTACAAAAGTAAGCTCAAGGCCAGCCTGAACTGCACAGTGAGATACTGTCTCAAATAGACAAATGTATATATATATATATATATATATATATATATATATATATATATATGCATAATTGTACACACCATTAGAAAGAAAAGGTTTAAGATCAACTTATTTTGGCCTTAAGCAATTGGTATTGTAGTCAAGGCTTAAAAGGGAATAAATTTAATACAAGACACAAAATTTATAAAATTTTATAGCATTTACCTAAAACGTCAAATGCAGAAGAATGCAGATCTGTTCACACACTAGAGACCCAAAGAATCTAGCAGAGGGCCTGGATCTCACAGCAATGTTCTGCATGAGCCCAGTTGAAGACACAGAACCCATGAAAGCATCCTCTGTGAGTCCAGATAGAGGCCTAGAGTCCACACTATGTCTCATCAGGAATGTATCAAGGATTTGCACTGGGAAGGCCCAAATATCAGTGGTGGAATCCAAAAAGTCTGCACCACTGGGGTGAGGGACTTGTGCCAGCACGCTGAGGGTTCTGTCCTGGAGCCAGGAAGCAATGCTCAAGATAAGGACCAGAGCTCCCCTGAAGAGAATTGTAGTCATCCTCGTCACCTCTGTGACAGTGAGAACCCAAAGTCCTCAACTATGAGAATAGCTTAGTTCACATAAGGAAAACCAATACAAAAAGCTGCCTATTAGTTAATAGGGAGTAATAATATTAATAATGTTATATCTTTTTTATGCATGTAGAAACAGGAGTGGAAAACTATTGTGTAAACTATTTAGAAGGAAAAAATATCTATCACCATGACAAACTGTAAAGTAAAAAAGAGGTGAACTGTGTAAGATCTTTAAAAATTAAACCATAGTTCAGCTTTAATGTGCACACTAGGAGAGAAGAACTAATAAGTCATTATGATATTTGTATTTTTA
Source organism: Myocastor coypus (assembly GCA_004027025.1). Taxonomy (NCBI): domain Eukaryota; kingdom Metazoa; phylum Chordata; class Mammalia; order Rodentia; family Myocastoridae; genus Myocastor; species Myocastor coypus. The sequence goes on along the minus strand of PVJA010021513.1, from coordinate 7,513 downwards.
CAATTGAAGGTAACCACTTAGATTTTATAATGTACCTACCAGGTTCCAGAAACCTTAATTAGTAGATGGGGGTATTGAGAGAGAGAAAATATTAACAAATAGAGGGGAAACTATACATTCATATAAATCACTGTAGATGTGTTTTTGTTACTTTTGAAATATAAAAATCACTATGATCCTGAAGAAGCTACATATAAGTAGTAAAACATCCTTGGCTTTAAGCTCATTTGAAGACTTCTCTATACTAATGTCAAATTGATCCATCAGATTAATAGAGAAATGTGTTAAATTATTTATGAGAAATTCAACCTCTTTTTTAGGGTTACTGCAAAGTAAAATCTTGCCCATGTACTCAAAGACATTTACCCACAGGGTTTCAGGAGCTTTTGACTTATGAGAAGAAACTGATCTCTGCCTTCCACTGTATTTCCAGGAAGAGTTTTGATGTTGCTGCAGAGATAAAGCTGATGAACAGGAGTAGGGAAATCTAATGGAGAGACCACACAGAGCAGGTCAGGGAGATCCTTAGAGAAAGACCTTTGTCGGTCACAGCCTATTAAAGCTAACCTTGAAGGTCCGTAGAGTCCTGGGGTCAGTCTCAGCTCCCTTTCCTCTTTGCACTGTGGTCTCTCTGGTTCAATCTGATCATTTACTTGTGCATGGATGAGCAGCTTCAAATGCCTTTCCAGTTCAAACTCTCTGGATTTACATTGTGTAGTAAGCACCACAATAAAAGATTTACTTCTAAGTACTTTGAACTTTCATGTGTTTGACCTGAGTGCTTCAATTTTTCATTTGATCTTTTAACACCTAAAGGAAAAGTTTTGTGTATCTGAATCATAAGAAATAAAGCTATGAGGATAAAGGAAAACAAATGATGTAATAATTTTTTTTTTCCTATGGATAAAATGGAAACTGAAAGTGCTGAGATTTGCACCACAGACTGAAGCATTTGTAGAATTTCTTATATTTATACAAATTTATCCAATTTGAGATTTTTTGAATTTAAGCTGACTCAAAGTGTAATTATTCATCTTCTTTTTCTTGCCTATTTTGTGACAACCCATATATTAAGCATTGCTGTTGGAACAAGATTTTTATTTATCCATGGTGTGAGCTGGTTTGTGGACTACCCTGTGCTTTCCCAAGTACAGTGAAGCAGTGCCCCCAGCAGTCCCCATTCTCCTGCAGTGCAGTTTCTCTCAGCTGTCCCATCTGAATAATAGCAATCAATTCTGCTTATGGACAGTTATGAAGAAGAAAACAGATGCCAGCTATACTACACTGCTTGATGCCGTCTTATTTACTTCAACAATTTTTTTTTCTCAAAAGAAATTGCAACATTTTTCAATTAGTACAGTTTTTATTTGATGTAAAAAGTAAATGTTTTTCACTGATTATTGTGAGTCACAAACTGGTATAAGTGCTTTGGAACATTTAATCCTAATACAAATCTTGTGAGGCCAGTCATAATAGTACCTACTGCTAGCATAAAATTTAAGCTGGTAGATTTTTAATTTCTGCACTTTAAAGATACCATTGCACTAGCTTTTGATTTTGATTGCTTCAAATCTATTTTTCTTATTATGGTTCCTTGGCACATCAAATAATTGATTTTCTAGAAGTAGGTTACCTACTATATTAAAATATGACAGCTGACAATTTTGAAATCCACTTTGTAAAATTCTCAGTAGTGTCTGTTCAAATATTTCTTCTGTTCTATTCTCTCTTTTCCTGAAACCCCATTTACAAAAACATTAAGAAATGTGATATTCTAGTTCCTCCTTCTTTGTTTTCTGCTTCATTTTATCTTTTCTTTTTTCCTTGCTTCCATGGGGCTAGATTCTGTTATTATGTCTTTGAATTTATAGATTTTTATTTTATTTTATTTTATTTATTTTTTTCCTGTCTCAGAACCTTTGCTTGTCTATTCACTCATTTTCATGGCAGGCCCAGCCCGCCCCGAGGGCAGGGCTGGTGCAGCATGTGGTGCTGGGGATCGAACCTCGGTCTCTGAAGCCGCCCAAGCTTTCCTGAGCAGGTGCTTCAGACCACTGAGCCATCCTGCCGGGCCCTGAATTTATAGACTTTTTTTTTAAACTTCTGTGACCACCAAACCTACCTCAGTTGGGATTTTTTGTTCATGAGAGTTTCTCTGCCTTTTTGACCTGACCTGCACTTTCCTGTGGACACAGTTAACAGCTTCACAAAGTACACATTGGCAGCAGGAGTTAATCATGGGACTTGGTCTCCATTCTCAAGGTTTCCATCTATAACACCAGCTAAGGTGGCTGTTTATGGTTCTACCTGTTTCTCTCTGCTTCAGAAAAATCTCTATTGAACCTACTCTCCCTTTTCCTTAACTCTTTCCATTTCATTATCTTCTTGATCTTTTTGAGATAAGACCTCACTTTGCAGTCCAGACTGGCCTTGAAATTGCTATGTATCTCAGGCTAGTTTCAAATTTGAAGTGATCCTCCTACCTCAGCCTCCTAAGTTCTGGAATGATAGAGGTCATGTCACCATGCCTGGCCTCATCATGTTCTTAATATCTTGCCTCCGTATAACTCAAATCCATTTTCTTTCTTTTAATTTTTATAACTTTTTATTTTATAAAAAATAAATGGAATAACAAGATAATAACAGAATAAGAATGTCTACTACATCATTATCATGATCTCAAAACAGAGTACAAGATACAGACAAAAAAATTTTTACCAAGAAGAAACAAACATAGTAGCATAAAACTTTTTTCAATGAACTAAGAAAAACTAGTAGCATAGATCAATCAAATTAGCATGTATTAAAACATAATAAATGTTTGATATCATTGGTCATTACAGCAATCAAATAACTTCTTTAACCTATTTGTAATAGTTATTTTAAAGAGTTTGCCTGTGGACTCCAACATATATGCCTAGCTCACGCTATTCCTACTGATCCCTAAGAACTAACCATGAATGCAAAAAGAAACCTCATCTTTTTCTCTTGCCTATGAGAAGATCATTAGGTCTATCTCCTAGTGTTTTATGCTGGAATACTGTATTTACAGGAATCACAGAGGCCAGAGTAAGCTCCTATTCCCCAGAGAGAACAAACACTTTGATGAGGGAGAAGTTAATCACTTCACCCCTTCCAGAGTTCAGCATGGTTGAGGCTGTGATGAAATTTCTGTAACCTTCACGTCACCCTGGCTGTGAACATCTTTAGGGTGAGCTATGTGTGTCCTACGAGCACGAGAACCTCATTCCTTCACAGCAATGTGGGGCTTGAAGCACCATAGGTAATGGGAGTGTCTCAGAGCATCTGACCTGACCTTCAGCTTATTTTAAACCTAGCAAAAGTGCCACTAAGTGAATCTGGCAGCTAGGAAGAGACAGCCTTGTGTCCAGAATTTACTCCTTACTGTTTCTGGATAAGGCTGCTGCATCTCGCTCTGCTGATTCCCGTGTCCTTCAGAACAGTCTCTGATTCCATGGAGATAGCCCTGCCACTCTAAGATGAACAGGTGGATACTTTCAGGAAGTGGCTGTGCAGTGCACCCCAAAAACACAGAGCTCATCCCTCCTCATACTGTCATGTTTTTAGTTCATTCTTACTTATGATTTTCTAAAGTTAAAAATACACACACACACACACACACACACACACAAACACACACACACACACCTATCTTTTTCTATGTTTAGCCAGAATGTTCCAATGTCCTACATTTTTTATAGTTTTAATAAGAAATAATAATGAGAAAGTTTCAAAACATATTAGTAGGACAGTGACAATAATTAATACAATGCATATTGTTATCTTCATAGTAGATACTCAGGGTACAAGATGCAGATATGATAACTTTTCTAAACACTATTGGTACAAATATTTATTCTTATTGAACTAAGAGAAAGGGGTTGCATGCATAGTGCTATAGTCCATAACAGTAGTAGGTTATTAGCAGAACTGGCATTGTCGGAAGCTGTTGACTTGAGCCTTTTACAGCTCAGCATACTTATCTGGTTTTACTTTTTATGCTTAAATGTTTCTGCTGGATGGTTAAGGCCAAGTTAAGGCAAGACCTATGTAACAAAATACGGAACTTTTGTATCTGACAAGGTCAGTTAAATCCTCTCAGGATTTACCTTGAAACCAGCTACAGCATTTTGTAGAACTTTTGTCACTGTCAGCCATCTGGATGAGTCATGGCAAAAATACTAGTTCCATGTTAAGTCTAAGGCATTTGATATTCAGAAAGACAGTGATGTTAAGCTCAAGTACTTACGTTATAGAGTAATAGTATCACTAAGCTTCTCTTTTGAAGTGTTAACAACTTAAGTTTGCAGACCAAAAAATTAGAGAAAAAGAAGGACTACAAGGATAGCCAATATTATAGCTGTAGCCTTTCAAGGTCAGCGGGGACTCAGGACATAAGAGAACCTATACTGTAACATGCTATAACTCAGTGGTGTCCCAGATTTTCTGCTCAAGGAGATTATAGGGTCACAGAGGAAAGTGATCAGTGATGTATAGCATGCCTAAGGAGAGTCACCTAGAGAGAAAACATCCTCTCAGGCTTTCACAGAGACCAATCTCCTACATTTTAACCAGATTCCTGTTAGGGATCAGCTTTAGTAAAGCACAAAATTATTTTAAAAATAGTCCATTACTTTTCAATCTTTACATGCCTAGTGGTAATAAAACTTTATCTCTACAGAACAATCCTAAATGTGTTTCTTTTGCTTGATGTAAAACCTGCTATGAGTATCTGAGAGTACATGGAGAGTGTGGCCCTTTATAGAAACTAGTTTCTCTTAAATGACATGGAAAGTTTAGTTTGGGATGGTGGAGCATACTTATAATTATAGCATCCTTTGAGGCTGAGACAGGAGAACTTCAAGGTCAAGCCCAATCTAGGGGACTGAGTCAATTAATAAGACTTTATTTCAGAATGAAAGATAAAAAAAGGCCAAGGATATAACTCAGTGAGAAAACATTGGCTTCAAACCCCAGTAAACTTCCTCTTAAAAGAAAAGTTTAAGGAATTTATGTAAGTATTGGATGTACATACTGGTGTATTCTGGGAAACCTAAAATGTCCAAGTGCCTGGAATGACCTTCAAATGCTTTATTTTCTAGGACAGCGGGGATTTTATAAAGCCTGTGAAAAGGTGATACTACTGGCCTCTTTTCCCTCTCTTCGTTACTAATGCAAGTGTGCGAAGTCCTGGTGACAGATGAGGTGGGGATATTAAGAGGTGCTGGGATAGGCAGAGTTAATATACAAAACTTGCGTGTGCGTAAAAATTTCCTTCTCTGAATCAGGCTTACAATAACAAGGATCCTGGTGTCACTGTAATATCTACTATATATATGAGGGGAATAAAATGTGCCTAGAGTCAAGAACCAAAGATTTCCATCAAGTTTTTAAAAATAATTTTGCACTTAGAGAATAAGGAGAGGAAGTTCTTGATAACACAGTGACAAAACCACAGGGCTTGGGATGGAGCTCTGCATTTCAGTACCTCCCTGGCAAGTAAGAGGTCCCAAGTTCAACTCCTGGTACAAAAAAGAAATAAAATAAAAACTAGAGCAGCATTAGGCAGGGTAATAAAGATACTGAGTATAGCAGTCATTGGTTGAGACATTCTAAATTAGACTGAGCCAAGGAAGATGTGTCCAGCTGGGACTCACACCACTCACCTGCGAGTGGAGGTTGGGTTCGAACCCATTCTCCAGAGCAGGGGGAGTCATGTTTATACCATTTTAAAAACAATTAGCTCTTAGGGCCAGGGACATAGCTCAGTAGAATGAGCACTTGCCTGGCAAGCGCAGGATCCTGAGTTCAATCACCGGTAGTGAAAAAAAAAAAAAAAAGCTCTTTGACATATATACATGCTATTTCATTATCTTCATCTTTCTTAGTTTGTATACTGATGTATTATTAATTTCATTTGTAAACCACAAGCACAATGTGACTGGTCTAGGTCTTTGCAACAGTAGAATCAAAATAGTTCTTGAGATCTGGATTACAAAAAGTTAAATGATAATTACCTCAAAGAAATGGTGAAGGCTGGCAGACAGCCTCAGAATGAAGTGCGTGGGGCCGCTCTTTCCTGGCAACTAAGTAACTATTTCTAAGAGAGCTGAGGGTTTGCGCTCTTTGGCAGATACATTTCTTCACTATTTGATCAGTGTGCAAGACAGTATTATGTCAGTTTACAGACCTTGCCAAAACCAGCAGATCAAAGATGTCACCTCCGCATCTCCATCCTATCTGTGAGTCTTACAAAAATGTCTGTGTCATTTATTTTAAGTTCTCTTTCTCTGTTCTTACCTCTTTGGTAGATACACCACAAGCAAAAAGAATGAATTTTGCTATTTTTAGTTTTAATAGAGCTTTAAGTACCACAGATTTCATATTTAAATTGAAGGATTTATCCAATTTTACTGAATTTTACTTTCATTAACTCCAATTTCAGATTAATTTAAACTCCTCCTTCAACTTCAAGACCCTAAGTAAGCTGGTCCCCATCACATGCTCACTGCCCTTTGATGACTGCATTTTTTCGGGGCCCTTTGGCTCTTTCCCTGATACTTGACTTGGCCACACTTATTTCCACCACCAGAGCTGTCCTTGTCTTCCCCTGACGGCACTGTATCGCACTATATCATAGCAAAACTGATTCTTTCTTTACATTCCTGACTCAGCTCCTGATCTCGGCTTCTCAGGAAAGCTTTCGCTGATGACCACACATCTAGTTCTCCTCATCCTCAGTAATATCACTCATGTCATGGCCCACACGGATATTCACGTCCTCATCTGCTTGTTTTCTAGACAAGCTCTCCCCAGATAATACAAGCTCTGTCACAATAGAAACTGTCTCATTACTTAGTTTTGCCCACCATCAGGACACTTCTGGCACACAGGAGTCAACAAGAATAAATAAATAAATAAATAAATAAATAAATAAATAAATAAATAAATAAATAAAATTTTCTTCTCCACGTGACATGTACAATGCCATCCAACTTAGGCATACTTTGTATATTTTTATGCTAAAGAAAATATTACACTAGCATTTATTTGTTTGTTTATTTATTTTTATGGCTGGCTCTGCCTGCCCTAAGGGCAGGGCAGGCGCAGCATGTGGTGCCAGGGATAGAACCGTGGTCCCTGCAGCCGCCTGCAGGCACTTTAGATCACTAAGCCATCCTGCCGGGCCTCCACACCAGCGTTTAATCAACAAATGGTATGCTCAAATATCATGCTTAAATTATTAAGCAAACAGGAAGCTCAACACTTCCTTCAGCATTATTGGAATACCGATTCCAGGCTGACAGCTCCCTGAAAGACACACTGACAAATTATGATGTGAATCTGTGGAATTGATGATAAAACATGCTCAAATGCACCCTACTGTGAAGCATTTATGAAGGCAACATGAAACTCTTCCAGAGAAGTTTTAAAGCCCCAGGGCAGTTAAGGAGGAGAGCTTCATGGTGCCAGTTATTTTTTTTTCAATTCT
>PVJA010021512.1:0-35496 GCA_004027025.1 Myocastor coypus | reverse complement strand
CCCATTGCCACCACAAGCACTTGTGCAGTGACACAGGCCCTTGCCACAGACCCCACAGCAAGCGGGGGGGGGGGGGGCAACCAACCAGGCACTGAACCTTCTAAAACTGTGAGTCACATTTCACTCCTCTCTTTTCACTGATTATTTCAGGCCTCTTGTCATACAGACTCCGTGATGAATTGGCAGCGCTGCCTCCTGTTGTGTTATCCGTGTGCAGTGACTCTGTGCATCCTGTCTGTTTGCTCTGAAAATGGTGAGAGATTCTCAACTTTCCTCCTGTGGTATCCAAGCCATTTCTGCTATTGTTTCACAGCCTGAGGTCCCATATGTGCCTACTCTTTTTATCTGTATGTTAAGGAAATGGAAGGGAGCTGGAGTAGAGTGCGGGCAGCATTAGATGACCTGGGCTCCTGCTTGTTTCTCCGAGTTCACACCACCTAATTAGGGCTCAGGGCTATTCACCCTGGGGAGAGCTCTTGAGTTTTGGGTTATTTTCTGTTTCACCCGTTGCTCCCCTTGGGCCCTTTCCGCTATTGTTCAGTCAGAAGACCACTAGGGTAATAAAACCAAATCAATTTCCTTTTCTCCATATTTGGAAGTTTTGTGGGAATTCTCAAGTTTTTGTAATTTACCATCATGGTTTCTGGAAAGCTGAGCCCTGGATTATGAGCCAAGTATGCCTTTCAACAGTGGTTCATTCTAAACTCAGCTTCTTACTGCAGTAGATTGCCTCTCTTTATTTGGTGTTCCATGAATGTATCTTTTTGTTGGCTTTTGCATTTTAAAAACTATGCTAAGAAGTCATGCCCGTATGGCCTGTGGAGCTACACTCACTGGCATCAAGTCTCTGCCACTTGCTTAGTATCAGCCTTGAGGTAAGTAAGATACTTAGTTTCTCTGCTGTTAGCTTTCAGTCTGAAAGACTGTTAATGTTTACAGACTGTTTACTATATGGTAAGAAGTGTTGAAAAAAGGTATACCTGTATTACCTAATTAAACCTGAATAGTGATCAAACAAAGGTTCCCTGAGTGTGTCACAAGTAAGACTCACATGAACAGTAATATCGCTCCTTTCTTGTGCCTGGGTTGAGGCCCGAAAGCTAGGAGCCCTGTCTTCTGGTCTTCTCAGCCTACTCCTGCAGATGATCATTTTCTGGGTGCCATGGTATAGGACATGGATTAATCTATATAACCAATAAGCGAATTACACTAGAAAGGAGTGGCTCTCAAGTGAAGTTGCGAGCCATTAGCCTAGAAGGCAAATGACAGGTTTACATAGGTCTATAAAACTCTTAAAGTGGTGTGCAGAATTTGTGTCAGTTTTTCAGAGGCATGAATGTGTAACTTTGACAAAAATCTCAAAAACTGTTTTGTAAAGTGTGAGTTGGAATCCAGAATAATACGAAAGGAATATCGTCATAATTTAGATTTTCCAGGAACCTTCCCACTAACCGTTAAATCCTTTAAAATGACTTAACTAGAATCCTTTATTTGAGTCCAAAACAGCTTTTTAATTTTCTGCACAAATACCAATAATTTTTATTATTCAGTTGATGTTGGGGTTAGTTTTTATGCCAAAATAAGGGAAAAATTAATGATTTATATTTGACAATAAACTCTGGATTCATTGATAATATAAAGGGGATACTCAAAGGTAATTACTTGATGTGCTTCACAGATAATAGTTTATATGTACAATGAAAGAGATGAAAACTTCCTGTAATTATAAATTATTTCACGGTTAAGATGTGCTTCCTGTCAGAGACATAAAGTAGCAATTGTAGAAAAAATAATTGTAGTTCATATAAAAGACTAGCTCTTGGTCAAAGCCACTGTAAGTTGGAGTGGGTCACGTGGGGGAACAGTAAGTTTCTAGCCTACTAGAAGGGCTAAGCTATGGCCAAGTCCACTCTAGAGGGAACCAAACATCACAAATATCTCCATCACCCTAAGTACTACTCTTGATCATGGCCTCATTTTTTAGTGACTTTTTTTATCTTGACAAAAGTAATGTCAAGACAAGAATTTATGGTAAAAAAAAAAACACTGGGCATTATAGGCCAGCAAAGGGAAAAACTTTAATGCTGTATCTCCTATAGAAAATTTTTATATTTATCTATCTATTAAAGAGTCTGCTACTCTTTTAAATAGATAAATATAAAAATAAATATAAAATATTAGAATTTTAAAAATATGCCTAGGGATTTATAAAGTGCATTTTACTTAATATTAAGTATATATATATATATATATATATATATATATATATATATATTTGTATTTTAGGGAAGGGTCTATAGGGTGTTCAGGGTCTCACTACTAGATTGGTCTCATAGTGATCCACCTGTTTACAGCCTCCCAAGAGCTGGGATTACAGGCGTGCATCACCACACCCAGTCTCATTGCCAGCTCAGCACACCTTAGGGAGTGGGGCTGGTATAGCAGGCTTGGGGATCAGGCACCTGACCCCTGCACCTGCTACATAATTAATATTAATACATATTTTCCATATCAAATGTTAGACTGTCATTTTTAAGGTCTACCTATTAAAGTGGAGAGTGAGATGGTAAGACTTTATTTCACTGCTCTTTTCTTTTCTTCCCTTTTTTTGTCTTTTTGAGACAGGGTCTCACCATGTAGTTGAGGCTGGCCTTCAGCTTACTTGGTAGCCCAGGCTGGCCTGGAATTTGCAATGGCTTTCCTGCCTCAGCCTCCCCAGGGCTTGGGTTATAGTCATGGGCCATCGTGCTCCACTTCACTGCTTTGTGATAGCATGAAAGAGCAGCTCAACCTAATTTGCCTTTTTAAATCTATTATGTTTACCTGAGAATATCATAGAAATGTATTTCCTTAACAAAATACCTTGTGGACATTTTATTAAATTAATCACTACTTGCTTAGTATCTGGCCACTTTCCAAGGACTGGGTTTTATCACTGGGTGAAGACAAATTTACCCAGAGAGGTGACTTTTTCATTTGTTGAGATAAAGGTGACTTTGTAAGATGCAAACCAGGAAAGGGGAGTGTGTACTTACAGCCCTCAGTTGCCCTTGACCATGCTTACAGCTTCTGCTTTTCTGCCCCACTTTCATTTCCTGTGAGGGCATGGTGTGATAAACCACAAGCCTGCCCGGGAATCCTGCACCTGCTAACACTGGTCACTGGGACCCTGGCATTTATGTTTCATAAAATATACATGCACAGTGATGCCAGGTTATGGGGCCAACAGCACAGCCTATTCACGTGTTTTCTGCTAGAACCAAAATACACAAATAGGGCCTGGGAGATAGCTCCATGGCACAAGTGCCTGCCTGGCAAGTGCAAGGTCATGAGTTCAAACCCTAGTCCTGCAAAAAAAAAAAAAAAAAAAAAAAAAAAAACCACAAATAGTTTCTGTGCTGTCTAAACTGGGTTATAATCAGCAACAATCACAACACCCTTTCTATTCTTATACAACAAGAGTCAGTTTCCTGGAAGTTTTTTGCTACTTGATATTTTTCAATTATCAGTTATTTTATAATCATTTATGATTGAAAATTTTATCATCCATTGGGAAAAAGATTTTATGATCAAATTTTGGGAACCTTTGATTATGTAAATATGAATGCTACTATAAAATAATTTGACTATTTTAGTTGCTACAACCCCAGTGGGTTGTTTTTCATATTAAATTGCCCACTCAATTTAATCATAAACAGTCAGACTGTTTATGAGGTTAGCATAGTTGGAGCCAGGCACATTGGTTGCTGTTTTCCACCGCCAATATTCGGGTGTAATACTGTTATAATTCAGTTCCTCACTGGGCCTGTGCTTGTTGGTAGCTTTTGAGGAGCAACAAGGACTTTGTCTACTTCTGTAAAGCCTGTTGGAAGCATAACTGAAGCCTCATGAAAGATGTCATTGATTTGCCATCAGAAAATTAAAAACAGAAATCACTTTTCCAGGTGTGAAACATTAAATTTAAATAAAAGGAGTGCCAGAGACATTGACACTTATGCAAATATGCTCTTTATACTGAATAATGAAAAATGAATTACACTGTCCCCAAAGCATACAGCCTTATTCATTAGAGATATAAATAACTTTTAAGAGATAGGTGAGTTAAGCGATTTCCATAGGGGTGAACAAATTCCAATATGACTAAAATAGAAAGTCTGTTAGTGGCTTAGAACCCATTCCAGAATAGAACTCCCTGGATTGGGAGGTCAAGCAAAACCAGCCATCCGTCGCTTAACAACATGATATGCTCTGAAAAGTGGGTCACCAGGAAGTTCTGCCGTAGTGTGAATGTCTCAGAGAGCTCATAGGTTCCTAGCTGGTGTGGTCTGCTACACGCCTGGGCTGTATGAGACTGAATTTCAGTGGAAATCTCAAATCTCACTCTTCAATGCTGTCTTTATTATAGGGTAAAAATATTTTTGCCTCAAAACTACCATTTGCACTCTCTTAGCTGGCAACCTGGACTGTGCATCTTTACGGTGCATGATGTGAGAAAAGAGCTTTAAAGTGGCCCAGGCGTTTCACTTAAATCAATTTCTGTGAAAGTACTTTCTCATTTATCACCTCAGAAAAGGCATTTCACAAAGGCACTCTCCTGTAACTCTTTTCTGAGTACCTGGGCAATGGCTGCTTAAGCATTAAGCTTGGTCTAGAGAAAGAGTCCCAATGAGAGAGGGGTAGACTTCCAACTTTAATCTATGTGAGGAAAGACATTTATCTTGGTACCCAGTGAGCCTCTTTTTTCTGAAATAAAAATCTGTCACATGAAACTCAACAGGTTCAGGGTGAGACCTGGAATGTAAGGCATGATCCGGAGTACTGACACATTTAAAGGCTAAAAATGAAAAAAGAAATAGACGTATGAATCACTGGAAATATCCTTTCCAATGCAATAGTATAAAGAGTTTTATGTGTACCATGAGCCTGGAATATTTGGCTCTCGAGGGGGAAAGTTGACTTTGCTGGCAGTTTCCTGATCTTTTTTCTTGTTGGGTTGGGTTGTGAGACTGGACTTCAGAGAAGGATGGAGGCCTTCTATCTGTTGAAAGTGGCCCTGTTCTGCAAGGCCTTCCCAGGGTTACATTCCTACAGGTGATGGTAGTCCCAGGGCAACCCAGCAGGCCTGATGGGAGGCGCCGCCTGTATCAGATGGCCTTAATACTTGAAGTTATTGAGGGTAGCCTGTATTTGCGTAAGTCCCTTGGTTCTCTGCATCACCTTTTTTTAGCAATGACATTTGGTGAGTAGAGCAAATAGGAGGTAGGCCACATGTTGGAACACAAAAGCAAAGATTATGCCTGCACTAATGCTAGCCGCGCCACCCACTTTATTGGAACTGTTTCCTTTTTAATACCACTTGGAATTTGGAAGGAAAATGAGAAAATCTTTTCTGTTTTATCACTTATGCTGGATGTAGAAGTAGGAAAAAAAGAGCACCTGTGGGGATATTAGTATATATTTCTGTTTAAGGAAGAATATGAATAGAACAACAGCAACCACAGCCTGTGTGTAAATGTCCACCAATGGCTGTTACTTGTGAAGGACAAGGTGCTGCAGAGAAGGAAAAATCTCTGATTACTGGCAAACCTTCTAGAGCAAAGTGTGTTGACTTTATTTTCAGTACAGGGATTGAACCTAGGGCTTTCATGCTGAGATAGAACTCCAACCCTTTTTAAATTTTGAGACAAAGCCTAGCTAAGCCACTAAATCACCAATGCTGGGCTCAAGCTTGTCATCCTCCTGTCTCAGCCTGCTAGAGTGCTATGATTACAGATTTGTACCTCCATAGATGGCTGACTTTTACTTTTTATTTCTTGAAAATATTTTTCAAAATATATAGCAGCTCTCCAACACATTTGATGTCAGTAAATAAATTATAGCCCAAAGTCCTTCAAGCATCTCAACTGTTACACTAACAGTAATAACTCCTTGGTCTACTTACCTAATGTCTCACCCTCTCATTTCTGATAGTTTGCAAGGAATGTCTTCCTTGTGATGGGAGGGTCTTCCAGAGTACCTGTTCCAGTTCCCCTTTGGATTTTTGCTGATTGGAAACTGCTTGAAGGGCTCAAGGGTGGTGACACTAATACGTTTGCTCAGTGTCTACTGGTCAGTCCTGGGCTTCTAGGTGAGCTACATGGGGTTGCTGCTGCTGTGTTGTTCTCATAGGAATGTGCTGTTGTCCTCACTTGGGGCCACTGGATCAATCACTCTGTGCCCTGTATCTCTGGAAAAGAGCAACTTCAGCTTCTGGAAACAGCTGCAGTGGAGCTGGTCTGAAAGGGCAGACCGAAGTCTGAGCTCTCTTACCTCTACTCCCACGAGCCCACTGAAAGCTTTGGAGACATCCTTAGAGACCTAACAGGTCTGTTTACATACCTGCAGGTCATGCGTGACTTCTAGGAGTCTATTCCACTCCAATAGAGTGACTGATAAATAAGTAGACAAAAATAAAGTCTGTTTGCGGTATTAACGGGGTTCAAACCTCAGCTTGCTCATCAGTGTCCATTGGAATGAGACCCTCTGCTGTCTGATCACTGAATGGAAAAAGTTTTGAGTTTTGTGCACAATTCTCAGAAAAGTATCTAATAAGCCCACTTTTGAATGGACGATAGGAATTATCCCAATGTGTTTGTTAAAGGAATTCTAATAATTTTTGAAGTTCTGCTTGGTTTGTTTTAGAGGAAGGAATACCTAGTGGTCCCTAGGGCATCTTTAACACAAGTAATTTAATTTTAAAGCAAAACCCTGGTTCTTTTGAGCCACAGGGAGAATTGTGGTTTTCTAGCACAGGGTGAAATAACAGTGCAAAGCACCCTCTTTTTCCCAAATGTTGTAACTTCAAGAGCTTCTAGCCAGAGACTGGTTTCCATTCCTATAGTTACTCAGCCTGCAGCCCTGTCCCCAGCAAGGAAGCAGAACAAGTTTTGCTCTTGTATAAGTTTTTTTTTTTTTTAAATCATAGTGACTCTAACTAGTCGCAGAGTTTAGTATCTCTGACTTACTGTGGGATATGCAGATTGCATTGGGTGAGATTTTGTAAACATACTTCCTACAAGTGATAAAGCTTTGAGCTTGCCACAAGGCCTCATCACTGTGACCTCAACCTACATTTCCAGCGGTTTCTTAGTGTCTCTGGCCTTCTGTCTTGTAACCCATGCAGTGCTGGACTTCTTGTCTTTGCCCACACCCCTGATGACGCATCTGCGACACTGTACCTGTGCTCCTTTCACACAGAACATGCTTCCATTGCTTCTTTGTGTAAGTCTCATTCTTAATAGCTGGTGATTTTAGGGCTGTTTCCTGATGGCTAGTGTCTCCTTCTTTCAGGCACTTCGTTTTTTCCCACTTCATTTTAAACTAGATGTGGCCCTCTGGCTTGCTTTTCCAGGATGTTTTGAGTAGATGGGTTGCATGTCAGGTGAGCAGATATTTCCTGGCCCAAATTTGGAGAGGGGTGGGAGTTGCAGAGCTCCCTACCCCTGCAGCAGCTGTCCTGAAATCCTGCTGATGGCCTCTGTTGGCTCTCTGGGTCACTGCATACACCTGTCAGTCTTTGCTGGTCGGAATAGTATGTGTAACATGAGTGAGAGATGAACTTTTGTGCTCATGGTAAGTCAACAGAACTTTGGTGGTGTTTGCTACCATGGCACAGTCTTGCTGACACTGACTGATGGAACACTTCAGTCCAATTCAAATGTAACCTATCTAAAAGCCTGTTCCACACCTCTCCCTAAACACACATTAATCTCAACTTTCATGCTTTCCTGAGGCTTTGTACATAGGCTCATTGTTATACCTGCCATGCTGCATGGTGATTTTGTTTACAAGACTCTTGCCTCCTTCATACTTTGAACACTCGAAGGGAAAGACCAGAACTTCGAAACCACACCCAGTGCTTTCCATTTTCTGGAACATGGCTTGGCTTATAGTTAATGTTTAATGGCTGCTTTTAAATCAGTTAGAAAAAGAACATTGGAGAACTTACTTTGATCTTATGATTAGAAGAGATGTGTTGGTTTTTCACCATGATCTTGTGATTGCCAGGCAGGCGCTGTGACGGAGCTGTCTATATCCCTGGCCCCCAGATCAACCTTTTATATTTTTGTTTATTTAAAATCAGGACCATATTTTGTCTGTTTTAAATATCTATTTTGTCTTGAAGAATTTCAAAAGGTAATGATTGTTTCATAGATAGTGCATAAGATTAGCATTCAGATCTGCATTCATCGTACTGTCCTTGCTCTCAGTCTTCATTTCGCTTTCCATAGTTTGAGTTACTCATGCTCGAACAAGGTCAGAAGAGAGTAAGGAGAAAATTCCTGAACTAAACAACTCATAAGTTGTAAATAACTTTTATTATGATATGCTGTTATAATTATTCTAGTTTATTATTAGTTATTGTTGTTAAACCTTCAATGTGTTTAATTTTCAAATTAAACTTGAACACAAATATGTTTGTGTCAAACATTACAGTATGCAGAGGGCGCGGGACTGTGATTTTAGGTATTTTCAGGTCATCTTGGAACATCTCCCCCCTGGGGAGGCAGAACTACCGTAATCAAATTATTTCTAAGTTTTTTTCATCAGCATTGTGGTTCCTTGTGAATATTTTATTCATTCAGCAAAGACTTATTGTCTATGCTGCGTCGAAGGTGGGTTAAGAACTGGGGATAGAGAGGTAAATAAGACACGTTCCCTACCACCAGGGAGCTTATAACCTGTCGGGGCAGAGAGACAGACAAGCAATTAGAACATAAGAGTATTTAGGATGTGCACAAGTTATTACTGTTAATGAACACAGTCAAGCCTAAAGTGTGTATACCAGGAGAATAAGTGAATCACATTTGTGATCCATCTCAATCTCCCCAGTTGCCAGGTATTTTCTGATGACGGCCTGATCTTGTACAATGGTTGTAAAGTGGACTAAAGGCAAAATCAGGTCTTAGTGATCATATTAGTGTGACAATGAGGACGCAAGATGATAGCAAAACTTTTACTTTGCATGAGTGAGCACGTGGTAATGTTGCACATGAAGATGACAGACATAGCAGTATTTGTAAATGAACAAAATGATTTAGATGTGTTGAGTTTGGAATGTGGGTGGGACATTTAGATTCTGTATCCCTTGCAAAATTGAGGGTTAAGCCCAAAGCTTAAGAATATATTAATTTTTCAGATATGAATTTGGAATTACAAGACACAGCAGGTGCCCAAGAAACTAGCATAGAAATAGCAGCAAAGGAGATAGGACATAGCAGAGCCATGGTTCTTAAATACTGCCTGAAGGAGGGGCATTTATTGTTATCATCATGATTAAAATGCTACTGGCTTTTAGTATCACACAATAAAAGGGCATTTCTTTATAATAAGGTATTATCTTATATTGCCCATGACTTTTGAATAGCTCACTGAATATATTGATGTTTATAATTGAGTGTAGGACTTGACTCAGTTTTGTACATAAATAGGATTTTTTATGAGTTCAAATATATATTAGATTTTTCCAGTATGTGAAAAATAATTGCCCATTTTAATGTTTAGAACTTTGCCAAGAGTTCATCATTTGGAAAAATATACAATTGATAATAGCATCGGGGCCGGTGAGATGGCTCAGCGGTCTAAAGTGCCTGCTTAGGAAAGCTTAGGCAACCTCAGGGACTGTGGTTCAATCCTTGGCACCACATGCTGTGCCAGCCGCAGCCCCACCCCCAGGGCAAGCTGAGCCAGCCATAAAGAAAAAAAAAATCAACCTGATAACATCATCCGTGGCACTTGAGTAGTGTGGCTATCAGTCTGCATTGTAATTGTCCCAATTTGTACAGATTAAAGAATCTGATTACTGAATTATGTCTTTCAATATAATTGAATCAAAACATATGCTCACTGCTATACATATTACTTTTTATAAATTACATTAGCATTCTTTATGGGGTGTTTTTAAGTATACCTGTTGTGAAGGTCATCATCAATTGATTTAGGCTTTGTGCTTGACATGGAGCTCCATAGGACTCACACCAACAAGAAGCATCCTGGCTGCACTGGTTGGAAAGCTTTCTGCAAAATCTGATGAGAACCACAGTGCCATCCTTTTTAGTGGTGTCAGATGTTGCAGGTCTCAAGTTGTCTTTTGTTGCAAAAGGTACATCCATTCCTACCCTTGAAAATGTCATAGTACTGCAGGCTCCCAAACCTTCCCACCTCTGGATGTGTACATCTCACCAGGAAGAAAGAGCTCTGTCTTGTCTTTATGAAAGGTTATAGAGTCCAGCCTTCAGCAGAGAAGCATGGACTTCTTTTGTAGGCCTGGAGGGCTCAGGAGATGGAGGTGTCCACTTACCCGCATGGCTTCCTCTCAGATCTCAGTTCTCTCCCAGTTCGGGCCTTGGAATGAAGCAGATGCATCAGACTGAACATTAATTTTGGACTTCCCTCGTTTTCTGATTAGGTCAGCACCTGGTCTTCCATGGTTTCTGCTCTCCATCTAAAGATGGCTCTCTACATGCTATCAACCACTGTCTCTAGTTTGCACTTTTTAAATTGGTGATTAGTCACCATTGTCTTTGTCAACCTTTTTGACTACATCCATCATATCTAGTAACAGCAACTGGATCCATGATACGTAAGATTACAACCTTCCTAGAGCCCTCAAATGCCCGGGAGAATAGCATCCTCCTGCAGCCCTCCCACCACTCTCCTGTATGGCTTTGCTGCTTAAAAGTTGTACTGTGACAACCTGCGGGGGCTTCCTGCTCTGCCTGTTAGGCTACTCTCTGGGAAGCCCAGATGGATAGGGCTCTGCAGGTGCCCCCAGGCTCCAAAGCCTGCCCTGGAGGTCCAGGTGGTCTGTTGGGCTTGTCTCTGGAGTAGCACCTGTGTGGGCGAGAGAGGGGCTGGCCCAGGGGAGGAGCAGCTGCAGCCTAACTTTCCGCTGATCTCATGGTAGCTTTGAAAGTAGGAGGGCCTAGCAGAGTGGCCCCAGGTTGCAGCAAGGGGTCCTGTGGACTTTGAGGAATGGGACACATTTTAGAAGCCTTTCCCAGAGAAGAATGTAGCTGTGAACCATTGGAGGAAAGGGGAAAGAAGGGCTTGGTACATAGGGGTTGACCGGGGCGGTGCAGTTAGGAATTTAAGAGGTTCTGAGGGGAAAGGGAGAAAGAAAGCTGAACTGAATCATAGCCCTCCCTACCTGCTTTTAGTGCTACTTTCCAATTTAACCAAGATGTGCAAGGAGCTTGAGCCTTCAGTCTGACAGACCTATTTGTAAATTGAAGCCTGCATTATAGGATGCTACAGCACAGGTTCCCTTATGTCCTGAGTCCTCACTGATCTTGAAGGGCTGGGAACAAATTATTGCCTATCTTTGTAGCCATTCTTTTTCTCTAATTTTTGACATGCAAACTTAAATTATTCACCCTGCAGAAGAGAAGCTTAGTGATACTATTACCCTATAACATAGGCAATTTGAGCTTAACATCACTGTCTTTCAGAATATTAAACTCCTTAGACCTAATATGGAACCAGTATTTTCCATCAGTCCTTGATATTCTAGTAAGTCCCTACAGAATGTGATAAAAATAATTTTATTTTTTTACACAGAAATTTAGAAATGTAATCACATGCAAAATTGTAGCAGGTCAATCCTATGGCATTTCCCCCTTGTCTCTTATTCTCTTTTATAACCCTTAAAAAAAACATTTACTTGAGAGAGAGTACAGCAATAATTGACATGGCATTAGAAGCAGCACACATCTAAAATACCAGAATGACAGGCATTCTAAGCCTGGTTTTAGTATTATACATTGCTGTCTTCAATTTTCTGTTCAAGGAGATTATGGGACCACAGAGGAAAGGGATCCATGATATATAGTGTGCCTAAGGAGAGTCACCTAGAGAGAAAACATTCTCTCAGGCTTTTGCAGAGAGCAAATTGGTCAAGCAATGGCCATGACTCATCAAGATGGCTAACACTAACAGAAGATCTATAAACTGCTGTGCATAGTTTCAGGGTAAATCTTGAAGGGACTTGACTGTCCTTGTCAGATACAAAAGATATATTTTTTGTTATATAGGTCTTGCTTTAACTTGGTCCTAATCATCCAGCAGAAAAGTTTAACCTTGAGGTATAAAAAGTAAAGCCATATTAATATGCTGAGCTGTATAAAGCTCAAGTTGATAGCTTCTAACATTGCCAGTTTCACTGAAAACGTACTACTATTATGAACTATTGGGCTATACATACAACTCGTTTCTATTAGTTTAATAAGAAGAAATACTTGTACTAATAGTGTTTAGAAAAGTTATCAAGAGCCAGGCGTGGCGGCACATGCCTGTAATCCCAGCACTCGGGAGGCTGAGGCAGGAGGATCGGTGTGAGTTCAAGACCAGCCTGGGCTACAAAAGTGAGCTCAAGGCCAGCCTGAACTGCATAACAAGACCCTGTCTCAAAAAGACAAAAAAAAAAAAAAAAAGTTATCAAGTCTGCATCTTGTACTCTGAACAACTACTATGAGGACAACAATGTGCATTGTATTAATTATTTTGGCTGTCTTAAAGTGTTTCAAAACTGTCTTATTATTTCTTTCTTATTTAAATTAATAAAACAAAAAAATAAATTTAACACTGCAGCTTGGAGTGACCTTAGACTGAGTCTTCATATTTGAAGCTCATTTTTCCACCTTTGAAGTGAGACTCAGAACATGTTCCCACGGGGCTGTTTGGGGCTTGATGAGTAGTACTTAGTATTGCCTTGTTCTCCCACCTCATGCTGGTGACTTCTTGCTGGCAAGAAGAAGTCAGCTCACTAATGTGCACCCACCCTAGGGTGGGCAGCAATGCTTACTGGGTGTCGGGTGCCAGCATGTGACAGAGATAGGGCACTGTCCTTACACTCTCACCTTTGCAGGTTTAGCCCTTCACTATTCTTCTATGCTGCCTACTTGGCTTAAATATTTTAGTAAGAGAACCCATGTATGTAGAGGACCATGGAGTTAAAGCTGATGTCCTTCCAGGCTCCCACCACGTGGAGCTCTGGACCTGGGTGGTCTGGATTGTCTGAGTGGGGGTTCATCTTCTGGCCAGGTTCTCATGGGGCTTTCATGCCCCCTCCCTCTGTGGTGTAGCCAACATGTGATGAGCTCAACCTTGAACCCTGGAGTCCAGTCTGTAGATTTCATTCATTTGCCATATTCATGCATTAATATTGCTGCAAAATATTCTAAAAATAATTATGGAAGTGAATGAAAAAAGTAAGTGATAATGGATACTGTATGTTATTATTATTTTTTTCTTTTGGTGGTGCCAGGGATCAAACTCAGGACCTTGAAATTTCCAGGCAAGCACTTATTCTACTGAGCTATCTCCCTGGCCTCAGATACTGTGTTTTTAAGAGGTAGTTTCTAGAAGTGTTCTCTAACTTGGTAGTGGTGGAAGTTGCACCACTTTATACATTTGTCACAATGCATTGCTTATTCAGTTAAATTTTATTATGAAATTATTCTTTAAGAAAATTAAAAATCATTCCAGCTCTCAAAGGAATAAAAACAGGAGATTTTCCATAATGTAGTTCATTATTATGGGTTGTAGACAGGAGTTTTCCATCATTAAAAAGGCACTGTACGGTAGTAGTGCAATTAGGTCATCCTTTGCAGGAAGATTAAGTTTCTGGCTCAAACCAGATAATGTAACAACTTGATCTCAGTGCTTCTTTAATTGATTTACCGTTTCCTCTCTGATGCTTCTATTATTCTGACCATAATTTCAGTAAGTTTTAACTGTAATTTTAAACATGACTTCGTAAATTTTCTAGGAAATTGAATCTCAATAGCATAGTCATATTAGCCCTATCCATTAAACACACTAAACAGGAAAAAGCATGCTGATTTACAGTTCTAAATAGTTACTCATAGGAGGCTCAAAAAGTTTAGTAACACCAGAAGAAACTGCATTGTGATATGAAGTCTGGAATAAGAAGACTCTTTTTTAAAAATGTATTTAGTACAGGGTGTAAAGGGTCCACAGTGTCTACAGGGTCTTGCTATGTAGATCGGACTCACAGTGATCTGGCTGTGTTCAGCCTCCCAAGTGCTGGGATTACAGGTGCAAACCACCATACCCAGTCTCAGTTGCAGTCTCAGTGTGTCTTGGGGGTGGGGCTGGCATGGCAGGTTGGGGATCCAACTCCTGGCCCCTGCATCTGCTTAAGCTGGTGCTTTAGTCCACTGAGCTATCCAGCCAGCCAAAGAGCCTCTTTTTTGAGGCGTTAGCCCAACCTGCCCTCAGGGTAGGGCTGGCATGGCATGTGGTGCCCTATACCTGCATTAGCTTGCCTAAACAGGCACTTTAGACCCTTGAGCTATCTTTATGGCCTGAGGCCTCTTTCAAATGCTGCCATATTTTATTTTTTGATGGCTGTAGGTAGAATGATTTGATATGCATTTTAAAATTATTATGTATTAGAACTATGAATAATATCACCTGGAACCATATCATTCAGTTTGGACGTACAAAAATGATGTTTAGTTTAAGCCTGAAGTGAGAAGCTTGCTCAAACCCCAACTTTCAGAGCTAGCCTAGGAAACAGATGCAAGACTACGCCTTCTTAAAAACATGCTGAATGCAGCGGTACATAGATGTAATCCCAGCACTCTGGGAAACCAAGGCAGGAAAATCACAAATTTGAGTCAGCCTGAGAATTTAGTGAGACCTTATCTCCAAAAACAAGCCAGAGATGGAGCTCAGTGTAAAGGCTCCCTGGGTTCAGTCCTCAGCCACGCATGCACACATAGTGTGCTTCAGTTCATGAACTGAATTTTCTCCACAATTTTGGCTGCAGACATCTGGACAAGAGCTGAATTAAGTTCTTCTTTAAGGTGAAGATTGATCCTAATAATTAAATTTGATTTGGTTCTTATACATCTCATTTTGTGGACAGAATCATAGAAAGAATCAAGTTTGTGAATAGAGGAAGCACTAATGTACATATTCATATGTAGTCATCCTCACATGCATATTTGATATCATGTATTAACTGTAAGAATAAAATTTTGAGTTAATGTAAGAGTATTTACCTTGGCTTTCTAGAGTATTGATTTCTTCTGATATTTTGTCTCATTCCACTGTAGTGGGTCTTTCAAAAATACATACTAACAGGATCATAGGTAGAATTTTATTAACATTATACAGGGCAAAAATGATGTAGCATGTATATAAATTTTGATTGGCTGGTATTTCTCAGTGTTGTGTTTGCCCATGGGAGAACTATTTTTCCTGTTTTCCCAGCCAGGCATAGCACTCACTCTCAGTTTTTGCCTGGTGCTGAATGTGAACAGAATTGCTGCCAAGTGCTACCAAGGTGACTTGAAAGAGGTTCTAAAAATCTCAATTCAACAAGGACAGGGATTAAAAAGCAAGCCTGATGTCCAGATAATGTTGAGCTGTTCAACATTATCTTGAAAAAAAAATAGACTATCTAGAATTTATAAAGAACTAAAAATCACTAGGATCTCAAAATGCCAAAACCCAATCCAGAAATGGGCATTGGAGATGAACACACACTTCTCAGAGAAAGAGATTCAATAAGGCTATAAATACATGAAGAAATAATCCACTTCACTAGCTATTCATGAGACGCGAATTAAAAGAATGCTTTGATACCATCTCACCCCAGAATGAATGGCTTTCATAAAGAAACCAAGTGGCAACAAATGTTGGAGAGGCTGTGGGGAAAAAGGAACCCTTCTCAACTGCTGGAGGGAATGCAGACTGGTGGTGTAGCCATTATGGAAAGCAGTGTGGAGATTCCTGAAAACATTAGAACTGGAAATCCCAGTCAATCCAGCTATCCCCCTCCTAGGAATTTTCCCAGAAGAACTGAAAACATCATACCATAGTGATATCTGTGCACCTATGTTTATAGTAGCACAATTTGTAATAGCCAAATCTTGAAAACAACCAAAATGTCCATCATTTGAATAATGGTTGAAAAAGATGTGGTATTTTTATACAATGGAATATTATTCAGTTATAAGGAATGATAAATTAGAAGACTTCATATTGAACATATACTCATAAGTGAAATAAAGCAGACTACATGTGTAAATATTGTATAATCTCCCTAGTGTAAGAACTCAAAAGAAGAAATAAAAATGGAAAGACATAACATAGCTGAATGGGAATCTCAGACTTAATGGTTAGTCAGCAAGGGGACTGGAAGCAGAAAAGAGAGGAAACATAAGAGGAGCAAAATTATGCACTTATATGCACAAGATGAATTAGACAAGGGTCCTAAGAAACCTCAAAAGGTTTTTTGACACTGATGATAGCAATATGTAACATTAAAACTGTTCTTCGAATGCCTGTCATTCTGGTCTTTTAGATGTGTGCTACTTCCAATGTAATTTCAGTTACTGTTATACTCTCTCTCAGGTAAGTTGTTGGTTTACAAGAAAACAAAAAAGGGTTTTAAATGAGAGTAAGAGAATAGGAAAAATGCCAAAGGATGGACAGCGTAAAATTTGGTGCATGCTTATATTTCTAAATATCTGTGTACAAATGTGTAACTGCTTTTATCACATTGTATAGGGATTTATTAGAATATCAATGATTGATGGAAAATACCAACTCCAAATTAAATCTAAGATGTTTGATATTCAGAAAGACAATGATATTAAGCTGAAGCACCTATGCTCTAGAGTGATAGTGTCACTAAGGTTTTCTTCTGGAGAGCTAAGAATATAATTTTACAGACCAAAAATTATAGAAAAAGAAGGGCTACAAGGATAGCCAATATTTTGGCCTTAGCCTTTCACAGTCAGTGAGGACTCAGGACAGAACAGAACCTCTGCTGTAATATCCTATAACTCAGTGGTTTCCCAAATTTTCTGTTCAAGGAGATTAAGGGACCACAGGGGAAAGGGAATGAAGGTATAGGGTGTGTCAAAGGAGAGTCACCTAGAGAGAAAACATTCTCTCGGGATTTCACAGAGAGCAAACTGGTCAAGCAGTGGCAGTGACTCATCCAGACGGCTGACACTGACAACAGTTCTACAAAGCACTGTGCATGGTTTCAAAGTAAATCCTGAGGGGATTTGGCTGACCTTAGGAGATTAAAAAAAACAAAAAAAAACAAAAAAAAACTACATGTTTTGTTATGCAGGTCTTGCTTTAAATTGTCCTTAACCACCCAGCAGAAAAGTTTAAACATGATGCACAAAACATAAAGGTAGTTTAATATGCTGAGCTGTAAAAGGCTCTAATCAACAGCTTCCAACATTGCTGGTTTTGCCAGTAACCCACTGCAGTTATGGAACATTTGACTGTGTATACAACTAACTTCTCTTAGATAAAAGGGAAGAAATCTATTGTACTAATAACCAGTAGAAAATTTATCATGTGTATACCCTGGGCTCTGTATAACTACAATGAGAACAATGTACATTGTATCGATTATTAGAAATGTACTACTAATATGTTTTGAAACTCTCAAATTGTCATTTCTTATTAAAAGTGATAAAAAATTACATTGAAAAACAGAAAAAAAAGAGAATACCAATTCCAAGTTAAGTCTATTGATGTTTGATACGCAGAAAAACAGTGATTTTATGCTGAAGTACCTATGTTATAGAGTAATAGTATCACTAAGATTTTCTTCTGGAATATAAGTTTACAGACCAAAAATTATAGAAAAATAAGTGCCACAAGGATAGTCAATATTTTGGCCCTAGCCCTTCAAGGTCAGTGAGGACACAGGACAGAACAGAACCTTTGTTGTAACATCCTATAACTCAGGGGTTTTCCAAATTTTCTGTTCAAGGAAATTGTGGAGCTACAGAGGAAAGGGATTAAAGATATATAACGTGCCAAAGGAGAGTCACCTAGAGAGAAAATACTCTCTCAGGTTTTCACAGAGAGCAAACTGGTCAAGCAATGGCTGTGACTCATCCAGATGTCTGACACCGACAACAGTTCTACAAAGCACTGTACATAGTTCCGAAGTAAATCCTGAGGGAATTTGACTGACCTTGAGAGACATAAAAGTTACATGTTTTGCTATACAGGTGTTGCTTAAACTTGCCTTTAACCATCCAGCAGAAAAGTTTAACTATAGGCATAAAATGGAATGCTAGGTTAGAATGCTCAACTATAAAAGGCTTAAATCAACGGCTTCCAACATTGCCAGTTTTACCATTAACTCACTGCGATTATTATCGAACACTGGATTACGTATACAACTACTTTCTCTTAGTTCAATGAGAAAAAATTTTTTCATACCAATAATGACTAGAAAAATTATAACATCTACACACTGTGCTCTGTATAACTAATAGGAGGACAACACTATGCATTGCATTAAATATTGGAAATTTACTACTAACGTGTTTTGAAACTGTCATAGTGTTATTTCTTATTAAAAGTAATAAGAAATAAATGAAAAAGAAGGAAACAGGTTTGCACACAAAAAAACAAAAACAAAAACAACTTAGAATTTAGGGGTCTATATCATAGCACATTTGTCTTTCACCTACCTGAGTAGTGACCCCATAGATATTTAACAATCTGATAAGCATTTACTCACTCAGCTGCTTTTCTGGCTCTGATATGTGCTCAGTGTCCTGCGAAGTAAGTAAAATGTGCTGCTTTCTTACTCAAAGTGTGTCGTAGGCACTCTTTCATCACTAGGACAAAATGCCTGACAGCCATGACTTAGAGAAGAGGTTTATTTTGGATCACAGTCTTTAGAGTATTCATTCGCCTTCAGCTCGCTCCAAGGGAGGTAGGGCAGGGTAGAAGGATTCGGTAGAGGAAAGCTCTCACTTTATTGGCCGGGAATCACAGAGCCAAGACAGGAACTAAAGGAAATGTAGCCTTCCCAGTCACATTACCGGCAAACTGGCTCTTCTTACCACATCCTCCTTCTAGAAGCACATTCAGCTGTCATGAAGACAACGCCCCCTCCAAAATCCCAATATCTGAACACACAAGCCTTTTGGGGAACATTCTAGATGTAGAGTGTATCATTGCACCCCTGGTGTCCTAAAGATTCATATCTATGTCTTTAGACAAAAAACATTTAATTCATCTCAGTCACCAAAATTTTCACAAATCTAGTATTGCTAAAAGATTCCAAGTCCAAAAGTCTCCTATGAAACTCAAGGAGAATTAAACTCAAGGAGCATTTTTAGCTGTGAGTGCATGCAAAAATCAAAGGGAAGGTTAAATACTTCTGCCATACAATGGCACAATGTAATTTTTTCCTTTCCAAAAGGGAGAACAATGGGAATAGAAAGGAATGGACCAATGCAAGTTCAAAATCCAGCTGAGGATTCTGAAATTTCCTGAAGCTTCCACTACACCTGTGGCTTCACTCTCACAGCTTCATGTACTGCCTTCAAGGGATATGTTGCCTGAATTCCTGAGCTTTCTTGTGAAAGGTGGGTAGAAGGCTCAGTGACCTGATGACTCTTTCATTCTGCATGCCTATGAAACCAGCTCCACGTAGATGATGACAAGGTCTTTGAACAGTGCCAAGCCCTGTTTGAATCATGGATGCAGAGACCTATGAGTACCTGATGGTTGAGTACTGTAAAAGGAATCCTGGGTGGTCAATTCCCCAGGTGGTATTTCTTAAGCAAGGGAATCAGGGACTCCCTTCTTGAATGAAGCTTTATAGTTCTGCACATTAAACATACAAAGAATTTGGTTTTGTTGATCCCTGAAATTACCTCAAGCCATCTTTTATATTATTTCTTTATTTTAAAAAGGAAAAACAGAGCCAGGTATGGTGGCGCATGCCTATAAACCCAGCACTTGGGAGGCTGAGACAGGAGGATTGGTACGAGTTCGAGACCAGCTTGGGCTACAAAGGTGAATTCAAGGCCAGCCTGAACTGCATAGCTAGACCCTGTCTCAAAAAGACAAATAAATAAATAAATAGGAAAAGCAAAAATAAGGACTAGAACAAATAACAAGAACAAAGCAATATAAGACAGTATAAATGGTATAGAATTTCAGAACAAGAATGCATGTTTCAGGGCTGGGGAGGTAGTTCAGGGGCATAAGTGCCTGTCTGGTAAGTGCAAGGTCCTGAGTTTGATTCCCGGTTCTGAAGAAATAAATAAATAAATAAAAGAATGAATGTTGATAGCAGCACATTTCTCATGGCCAAATTCCTATCAACTGAGGAATGGATAAAAATAGAGTTTTTTTTTTTTTTTTTTGTCAGGACTGAGTTTCAAACTCACAAACTTGCACTTGCCAGGCAGGCACTTGTGCCATAGAGCTATTTCCCTGGTCCCTACATTAGAGTATTACTTGGATATAAAGAGTGATAAACTTGAGACCTCTATAGGTAAATGTGCACAAATAAAGAAGTGAAATAAATCAGATCCACAATTGTAAACATAGGATTATTTCCCTAGACTAAGAATCTGAAAGAGCAAATGGAACCTGAAAAGTATAATAGACATAGTAAAACAGAAAGAAATCATCTTCTATATTATCTTAATGAAAAGTACTTGGTTTAATTTTTAATGGTAATCTTTTTTAACCGCCATGTTCTCCTTTGTCCCAACTTTTCAGGCACTTTCTTTCCGTTAAACTGGAGGTTTTCACATTTTTTTCAGTCTAATATCGACTTCTGACCTCACTGTAGGTCTCAGTCAAATCCTCCAGAAGTATCCGTGCCACAGCATAAGACTGTTTCTTTGGGCTTGTTCTCTTTTCCTAATGGGAGAATTTATCCCTATAAATGTCCCTCTTAAAACATTTTCCATTGCTGTTTCTTCTAAACCGTATATGCGGTTTTGTTTGATTATAGACATTGTTTCATTTCTTTTTTAATTTCATCTATGGTCCACTGAGTGTTCAGAAGGATGTTATTTAATTTCTATGTATTTCTTGAACTTTTGTTCTTTCATTTGTCAATAATTTGTAGTTTCATTACACCATGGTCACATAATATGCATGGGACATTTTTAATTCCTTTGTATTTGCTTAAGCATGCTCTATGTGCTAGTACATGGTCTATTTTGGAGAAGGTCCCATGTGCAGCTGAGAACAATGTGTACTCTGATATTGTTTTGTGGAACATTCTGCAAAGATCTGCTAAGTTCATTTCTTCACAACTTTGGTTTAGTTCTGTTACTACTTTACTGCTGTTTTGCCTAGTTGATCTCTCTTTGTGTCAATGGGGTGTTAACGTCCCCAAATAAAATTGTGTTATTGCTCATTTGCTTTTTCATTTATGTGAAATTTTGTCTGATATAATTGGGTGTTGTTTCATTGGGAGCATATATATTTATGATTGCTATCACTTCTTCCAGAGGTTTTCCCATAACACGTATGTAGTGACTTTCTTTGTATCTTTTAATGATCTTGGTTTGAAGTGGACATTGTCAGCAATGAGAATAGCTACCCTTCCTTGTTTGGGTTCCTGTAACATGCAGTATTATTTCCTATACTTTGATTTTTCAGTCTATGAATTTCCTTTTGAGTTACATGTGTTTCTTGTGTACAGCATACTGTTGGATTTTGTTTCTTGATCCAATTTACCAGTCTGTTTCTTTTGATTGGTGAATTGATGGTTATTAACATCGATGGTTATAATGGATATGTATTGACTTATCTTTGTCATGTTATGCTGCTACCATAGTTTTGCTCTTTCCCTATTGCTTGCTCTGCTTGATGGTTCCATTCTTTTTTTTCTTTAAGTTGTGGTCATTTCTTTTTTTCCTAGAGTATCTGTCAGTACTCTTGGTAGGTTTGACATGCTGGTCATGAATTTATTCAGTTATTCTTTGCTGTGGAAGTATCTTAACCTTCCCAAATTTGATAGACAGTTTTGCAGGGTGCAACATTCCAGGTTGTAAGTTGTTTCCTTTCCTCACCTGAAATACTTCACTCTAATCTCTTCTTGATTTTAAGGTTGAGAAATCTGCTGTGATTGTGATAATCTTTCCATTATAGGTGATCTGTTTGTTTTCACTAGCAGCTTTTATTTTTTATTCGTATTTTTTAATGTAGTTAGTACAGGATCTACAGGGCCTCACTATGCAGGTAGAACGCATAGTGATCCTCCTGTTTGCAGCCTCCCAAGTGCTGGGATTACAGGTATGTGCCACCATGCCCAGTCTCAGGGTGTGCCAGGGCCAGGGCTGGCATGGCATGTGGTGTCCAGGATCAAGCCCAGGTCCTTGTGTTTGCCTAAGCAGGAGCTTTAAGCTGCTAAGCTATCTGGCAGGTCCACACTAACAGCCTTTAACATTCTGTTCTTTTCTGAATTTCTGGGATCTTAATTATTATATGTCTAGGTGTAGATTTATTTTGATTATGGATAACTGGAGCTCTATATGCTATAGTTCGTCTGTCAGTTGTACTACTTTCCCATGCTTGTGGAATTTTCTGTTATTACTTCTGCAAATACCCTTTTTGTGACTTTTGTGCTGACTCCTGCTCTTTCTTTGACGCCTATGGGTATTATATCATCTTCTTTGAATCATTATGTAGCTGCTTATTATTATTTTATGGCTTCTTGTCATTTTAAAGCAGTGTTTCTTTTCATATTCACTAGCTCCAATGCTGTCTTCAAGGTCTGAAAGTCTATCTTCAGTTTGGTGTAAGCAGTTTTGCCAGCTTTTAAAGTGATTGCTAGTTTCCTGGACATCTGTTTGAATCAGTTTCTTGAATTCTCATTCTTTCCTGTACTGGTCATTCAATGTTGCCATCATTTTTCTATTCTCCATTTTTTAAAATCTATGCCTTCATTATCTGAGTAATTCTTTCATAATTGTTATCATCTTTTAACCTGAGAGATTATTTCTGATCTGATTTCTTCTACAGCCTAATGCAGTTAGGCTAATGAAGTATTCAGTTGCTATCATTTCAGAAATTACAGATGTAGAACTTTCAAGTTCTTCTAGAATCTTGTCTCCTGGACTCTTTCTTGAAGGGCTAGAGGTCTCAGATTGTCATTTGCTCCATCATTTTGATATTTTTGGAGCTCTTAGTATTCACTCAGATGGAGAAGCAATGGGAGCAGGCTGGGGCATGTTTTGGCATGGTTCCTAGGACAGTGGGATGGAGGTGCTTACCAAAGCTCCTGCTCTGCGAGGTTCACTGTGGCTTTTGCCTCAGGGAAGTGTGTGGGGGAGGTGGCCTGCCACAGCTCAGGAAAGTGCTGACAACAATGGGGCAGACTGAAGCTCTGCTAGGCTCTCATGATGGTGGGGGCAGGGTGGGCTCACCAAGGCTCCACAATTTGTGGGAATAAGGAGCCCAGAGCTCAGCAAAGCTCCTGAGATGGTGGTGAGGGCATGGCAGGACTCATCAGTGTTGGGCTGCCCTCTCCTATGGTGGAATAGGCCTGAGCAGCTGATTTAAAGAGAACAATATGCAATGTAGTTGCCACAGTTACCCTCCTGTTAACTTATTTTAAAATTTAATTTTTATTTTCCCTTAAATGTTGTCTCAGTTATTTTTCTAATTTCTGAGACAAAATACCTGATACCCAAAGTTAAAGGAGGGAAAGTTAAATCGGCTTATAGTTTATGGAGTGGGCTGGTTCCAAGACAGGGTGGCATGGCAGAGGGTCACTGAGAGGAGAAACAGTTTATGGTAGGCAAACGGCAGAAGGCAGGAGCTACAAATGACAAACAACCAACAGCCCTTTTTCTGTTCCTTCTGTTTTATCCACCTGAAGGCAGGTAGCACTACTCTGGTAATCCTAGTATCACATTGTGAATCAATCCCAGTTTCACATCCTTCATCCCAGCATCATGCACTCTGTACCCAGCCACCTCTGCAAAGCCCCCCTAAGATCACATGAGGTTTTAGGGGAACATCTAGACACCAACCACAACACATCAGGTTGCTTAGAAATTAGTCATATAACAATGCCTAGCTGTAAGTGAAGCTGAAAAATAAAGAATTTCTTCTGGGTGACAACTTTCCCAGTGAAGAGCTGAGGTCTCCCCCTACCCCAGGGGAAAGAAAGAACAGCTTTTTGTAAACAACTAATAGCACTTGTGATACAAGTATAAAGACCTCCTCACCTCGAAAGCATAATGTTCATGTTTCTGTTACTTGTTGAATTCGGGCTCTTCTAGAACTCACTACTTCCCAATAACTTCATGAAATTGCTGTTTGCCCTCACAAATGCTATATCCACTAAAACAGTGGAGGCATGGTCTGTACTGCTGTCCTTCCTCAAAAGTATCTCAGGAACACTCACTCTTTCTCCCCGTAAAGCCCATTGTCAACATGAGTTCTACGACTACTTGATTACATCACACTTGCTCTCTCTGACTGTCTCGGCAATCTTAACAGAAGTCATTGTTTGTGGGTCTTCTTCTGAGTGTTAGCATTTGTAACTTCAAGTTTATAATATTAGCACTTTTAATAAAGTAATTCTGGGATTCTGGGTTTCCCAGAACTTCCCAGGTGGTCTGTGGAGCCAACTGTTATTGTCCTTTTAGTACTGTGAATACACAGGTGTACAACAGAGCTTTTAAGAGGCTGTGTGATGTGTGTTATTGTCATGGAGTGGATGTAGCAGCAGTTGTGAGACTACGGTTGTCTTACAATGGGGCAAATATTTAAAAATTTATCAAATAAAAATGTTACTATTATCTAATATTTTGTTTTAGAGAAGATTTATTTCTCATGGAATGTTACACAGCTAATATGTTAAAGTTTATTACCTTGAAAATGAATAAACACATTTTAATTAGTGCATGTTTGCAATACATGTCATAACTGATATCTAGATGGCCTCCTCAACCTCAAGTACTCATAGCTGGGGTTCTGGGAGGTGGCTGGAACCTGGCCGTGCAATGCTGGACTCGAGTGTGTGACTGAGATTAAGAATGTGTGCTAACTAAATTGGTTTAATGAGACTTTATTATGGCCGAGTGGCTTCACTGGAGGAAAGCCCCCCACCCCACCCTCTGAGGGGAGTGGCATGATCAATAGATTTGTGGCCTGGGTGCAATAGGAAGGGACAGAAAGAAGTCCCACTCTCTGAGTGCAGCTCCCTGCTTCTTGACTGCTCTGTCGTGTACTCTTTCTCCTCTTCAGGGCCCCTCTACCATGCCACCTGCCTGGGGACCAGCTGACTATGGATGGAGTCCTCTTCCAGTTGAGATAAAATAAACTTTTATCCTATACATTTGGATGTCAGGTATTTGTCCCAGTCATGCGGAAAGTAGCTATGCCAATGGGTCACACTGGCATTCGTTTTGGGGAATTTGGACATGCATAAAGCTCATGTTGGTCTTGTTATTCTTTTTGGCAATTTCTCTTACCTTCCCTCCTCCTGATCTCCTTCCCAATCTCTAAAACATCCACCAACCTGTCTCCTACCACTTCTCCTTTATTTTACTCACTTATATATTTATATTTTAGATT
This sequence comes from Myocastor coypus, assembly GCA_004027025.1. NCBI lineage: Eukaryota > Metazoa > Chordata > Mammalia > Rodentia > Myocastoridae > Myocastor > Myocastor coypus. The sequence continues at coordinate 10,095 of PVJA010021512.1, read as the reverse complement.
TCACCTGTAAGAGAAACTAGGTACATGTAACCGTGTGTCTGATGTATTTCACTTAGCATTGTTGTCAAAAGTTCTAGCCATCTTCCTGCAAATGCAATAATTTTAGTAATAAATATTTTTTTAATTTTAAAGTTTCTCGTATGTACAAATATGCATAAAATATCTTTCTGGATATCCCAGAAACATTTTAGAGCGTAAAGGTTTTCTTAGACCAAAAAGGTTTAGAAATACTGAGGTAGCCAAAAAGAAAACAAAATAAGCAAACAAACAAAAAACCAAAAAGAAGAAGCAATAAGGAAAATCCCATACCTTATCTTTAGACTTTGGGCTTGCTAAAATACACTCACCTTTAAGTGTCATAGAAGAAAAAAAGGGCAATGATTTCATGACTGACCTGCAGACTTGATTGCCCAGTGTGTGTAATTCTTTTCTAATATCTCCAAGAAGATTTTTCATGGTATTTTAGGTTCTTTGTATTTAAAATTAAAGTTCATATTTTGCTGAACAAGTAAGTTCTGTTTCCATTATTCCTGCTTCAGAAAATGAGGTTGGAATCTATCCATTTTTCTTACACTAGAAGCCTGTCTCTTCCATCCCCATATTTTACAATTTACAAATTGCTATTTTTAGTTTCTTCATTGCTCTTAAATTTGTCCACTGATGTCTAATCCCAATGCTACTACCTTAATAAGGGCACTGAGAGCTCAGACTCTGATTCCCAGGGCAGGTTTCCTAGTGCTTTTGTCTGGATTTGCCCGTGCAAGTCTGTATTCCATATCTCAGTCATATTGACTGTTCTGAAACAGAAATCTGATCATTGTCACTTTTTCATGAAAATCTGTGTTCTCCAAGTAAAAAGTATTTTGAAATAGTTATGATAGTGTAGGTACACATCATTTTCTCAAGGTAATCCCACAAAAGCAGATACTAGTTTAATAATCAATATTATCTTCTGATGCATAGAGATGAAGCAATAGAACTGATACATCTGCTAGGAAAACAGGTCCATTGTGAGTTGAGAGTGAGGAGTCTGTCTGTCTCTCTATATAGATCATCTGCCTATCTATCTATCTATCTATCTGTCTGTCTGTCTGTCTGTCCATCCGTCTGTCCATCCATTCATCCATCCATCCATCCATCCACATCTGTCCGTCCATCCACATCTATCTATCTATCTATCTATCTGTCTGTCTGTCTGTCTGTCTGTCTGTCTGTCTATTATCTATCTATCTATCTATCTATCTATCTATCTATCTATCTATCTATCTATGTATCTCATTACTATGTCTTTGTAGGGAAGGAGGATCTAAAAGGGAGAATTAGAAGACCTAGGGAATCCTCAGCTAGTCAGTGAGTAGAACCAAGCACATCCTGCCACAAGGGGCCTATGAGAGTGCTTCTGGATGAGTCTGTGTGGGAAGTTTTGCCTCTGTGGGTCTGCAGTTTGGCATCTGCTCATGCCTCAGTGCTGCTTGTGGTCACAGGAGCCAGGATTGTTAAGAATTGGGAAAAGAGTAAAGTGAGAGGATAAATGCTTAAGGTACCTTCGTGTCTGTCTTTCCCTACACCCAACTATGATAATTTCAGAGAGCAGTGGCATATGCCTCATTTGCATCTCCTACATCTAAATCAAAGCTCCTTGGTAGGACAGTGCTAACAGAACTATTCAGGAAAAAAGAACATGAAATATGATTCCCAGTTTACCAGGTCAGGAATGGAATGATTTAGCACACCTAAAGTTATCAAGACACAGCTTGTAAGAGCCTGGCCAGGACTTTAACCCAGGCACCCAGGATCGGATTCCATCACAGTCCCCTTTTCCATCCCTTTCATGCTCTGGTTACTTTCCATACCTGTTTTCACAGATTCCTATTGACACCCTCTACTTCAGCCACAGCTCTGCCTCTGCAGGCCTGGCCATGGCTGGTCCACTGACTTCTGGGCATGCACAGTTCCTGTGCCAGCAAACACTTGTCTTTTCTTGCCTTTTGGTCAATTATCATTTGCCTTTTGCATCTCGACAAAGTTGTCACTGCCTACAGCACAATTTTCCTGTCTCCTGAACTTCAGTGTAAATATTCTGTGTGCTAGCATCTGCTGCTCACTGCTCTCTTCCTTTCTGTGTCACTCGACACAGAGATTTTGTCTCCTCAACCTCCACCATCACATCTAATTGTTCAGTATTGGCTGAATTAATGAACATAATCTGTTAACATATCCTTTAGCTGGTAAGACAAGGAATGTAAGAACCCTCATGGAAATTACCTTGAAAATAAATTAGCTTCAGCTAGGTTCATCAGACTTATTAATCACACTTCTCTGTCTGCTCACCTTTTCAGGAAGAACTACTGGGCAAAATTAAATGATGAAATCAATGAAGTTTTGCTTTCTGGTTTTAGTGATACCATAGTCAAACTGTGAACTTTGAGAAAATTCAAATATATCCAGTAATAAAGATGTGAATGACTTATTATTAAAGAATGAGAAAAACATGGACTTCCTTGGTAGAATTTCACTAATTATCTTATTGAACTTGACTCCTGGGAGAGCTGCTTTTAACAGTTCTGCTTGTGCCTGACTTTTGATAAAATTCAGGGAATGAAGTAATTATGGTGCTTGCTCATGAGGAGACCACAGTCCAGATGTAGTCCACAGAAGAGTAGAGCTAATAATGTGTTTTCTATGAAAATACACTGGTTTCCATAGGAAAACCAAAGTGAAAGGATATACCTGCATTAAAGTGAATCCTAAAGCTTATAAATCCTCTATGAGAAAAAATAGTGGGAGAGGAAATTGCATGAACTAGAACATGATGTAGGAAAAGGTAGGTAATGTATATGTAGTGGGCTGTATTGCTGTGCCACAGGGGAGGGATATGAAAAAATTTAAAAGCAAGCTCAATAACATCAGCTGCATAAGTCAGACACTGAGCAAAGATTGGCTGTGAGAAGTGAAGGATAAAATTTTAAATACATTTTAAAAATGGCTAATAAATAAGACTAAAGATACTAATTAGAAAGTTTATGAATCAGGGTTCTGCTTGTACTTGGCTAAGAAGTAGAGTTACTTATTAGTGTGAGATTCTCTTCCTTAACTATGAGTGTCAACAAATACAGTGTTGACTGAGCCTGGAAGAAGTCTGAGATGTTTACAATTTGAACACAATTGTGGAAATTCAAATGCAGAGCTTTTTGTTTAAACAAATGATTAGAGTTAAAAGTCAAAGTATAAACAGGGATATCATTCATGACGCATCCAATTACGTTTTCTGAGGTAGTCATTAGTTTTCCACCTCCACAGCAACACTCTCATAAAACTACAAAATAAACTGTGACTAAAGGATTTGATAGGATCTTGTTTTATAACAAAACATAAACAATACATTGAGGAAAAGTCCTGTTAATTTCTGTTTAGTGAATTCTCTGTACTTACAGAACTACAGAGCTAGGCTTTGGATACTTCAGTTCTCTAAATCTTTCATATCCAAACCTGTTGTACTCTTGGCCTATGTTACATAAATAAATTACCTGAGGACATAAGTAACTCCTTGACAGTTAAATAAATCAAATCTTAATATTATCTTTCAGGCTTTCAGCTGCTCCTGTATTAAGATCTATAAGACACAGAGCCGGGCGTTTTGGCTCATGCCTGTAATCCCAGCACTCGGGAGGCTGAGGCAGGAGGATTGGTGCGAGTTCGAGACCAGGCTGTGCTACAAAAGTGAGCTCAGGGCCAGCTTCAACTGCATAGTGAGACCCTGCCTCAAAAAGACAAAAAAAAAAAAAAACATATATGGTAAAGGCTGAAAACAATCCATCCTGGTCACAGTTACATATGAATGGTTGCTGCTTTCTTTTTATTACATGTTTATTTATTTATTATTTAATTGAATTTAATAATAAATAACAATGTGACAGTTTCAAAACATGTTAGTAGTACATTTCCAGTATTTGATACAATGCATATTTTCCTTCTAGTATTTATACAGAGCACAGGGTGTAGACATGATCAATTTTCTAATCATTATTGGTGCAATTTTTTTTTCTCACTGAACTAAGAAAAAGCAGGTGTATACATAATCCAATGTTCCATAATTTCAGTGGGTTATTAGCAAAACTAGCAATTTTTTTATTTAATATTTTTATTGTATAAATTTAACAATGGTTACATTACATATTTCATCATCAGATCAATTTAGATTAATACATATAGGTATATAAGATTGATCAAACAATTAAACATTCACACATTCAATCAACATTACTTTTTTTTTTTCTTTTCCCCTTTCTTATTTTAAAAGTTGACACATTGCATATTGTCCTCACAATAGTTTTACAGAGCAGAGTGTGTGGGCATGACCCACCACCCTACTGATGTTGCTAAGAAGAAAAAAAAAAGAAAAGAAAAGGAAAGGAAAGGAAAAAAAAGAAGAAAGGAAAAGAAAATTCTTCTCTTCAGACTAAGAGGAAGCAGATGCATACACAGTCAAATGTTCTGCAATTGCAGTGGGCCACCAGTGAAGCTTATAATATTGGAGGCTATTGATCTAAGATTCCTAAAGCTCATCTCACCAATCTAGCTCTGTGTTTCATGCATTGTAATTAAGCTTTTTTTAAACTAGCAATTATTGAAGCTGTCGATTTAAGCCTTTTATAGTTCAGCATATGCTTTATGCTTTGTGGTTAAACTTCTCTGCTGGGTGGCTAAGGGCAAGTTAAAGCAAGACCTGTATAACAAAATATGGACCTTTTATATCCCCCAAGGTCAGTCAAATCCCCTCAGGATTTACTTTGAAACCATGTACAGTGCTTTCTAGAACTGTTGTCAGTGTCAGCCATCTGGATGAGTCACAGCCATTGCTTGACCAATTTGTTCTCTGTGAAAGCCGGAGAGGTTTCCTATCTAGGTGAGTCTCCTTAGGTATACCGTATATCTTCAATCCCTTTCCTCTGTAATCCCGTAATCTCCTTGAACAGAAAATTTGGGAAAACTGAGTTATAGGATGTTATAGTACAGGTTCTTTTATGTCCTGAGTCCTCATTGACCTTGAAGGACTAGGGCCAAAATAATGGCTATCCTTCCTTGTAGCCTTTCTTTTTTCTTCAATTTTTGGTCTGTAAACATATCCTTAACCCTCCAGAATAAAAGTTTAGTGATATTATTACTTACAGCGGTTCTTAACCTGTGGGTCACGATCCTGGTGGGGGTTGAACAACCAAAACACAGGGGTCACCTAAAGCCATTCCAAATCATAACTGTAGCAAAATTACAGTTTTGAAGTAGCCACCAAAATTATTTTTTGGTTTGGGGTCACCACAACATGAGGAACTGTATTGTGGGGTCACAGCGTTAGAAAGGTTGAGAACCACTGGTACTACTTGAACTTAACATCACTGTCTTTCTGAGTATCAAACGTCTTAGACCTAACTTGGAATTGGTATTATCTATCAATCATTGATATTCCAATAAATCTCTATAGAATGTGATGAAAGCAGTTACACATTTTTACACAGGAGTTTAGAAATCTAAGCATATACAAAATTGTAGCCTGTGAATGCCTCGGTATTTTTCCTAGTCTCTTATTCTCATTGAATACAATTTTTGTTTTCTTGTAAACCAACCATTTACTTGAGAGAGAGCATAGCAGTAACTAAAATTATGTTAGAAGCAGCACATATCTAAAAGGCCAGAATACAGGCATTCCATGCATAGTTTTAGTGTTACACATTGCTATTCTCAGTGTGATAAACCTTTTGGAGGTGCTTAGGACCATTACCTAATTCATTCTGTGCGTGGTTTTGCTCCTACCATGTTTCCTATGTTTTCTGCTGCAGTCATTTCATTATTTGACCTATAAGTCCTTGATTTCCATTCAGCTGTGTTATACTCCATTTTTATTTCTTTTTTTTTTTTTGGGTTCTTACACTAGGGAGACTATACAATATTTACACATGTAGGTTTGGTTTATTTCACTTATGAATATGTCTTCAAGATACATCCACTTATGTATGAAGTCTTCTAGTTTATCATTCTTTATAGCTGGATAGTATTCCATTGCATAAAAATATCACATCGTTTTCAACCATTCTTCATATGATGGGCATTTGGTTGTTTCCAAGATTTGGCTACCACAAATTGGGCTGCTATAAACATAGGTGCACAAATATCACTATGGTATGATGTTTTTAGTTCTTCTGGGAAAATTCCCATTAGAGAGATAGCTGGATTGAATAGGATTTCCAGTTCTAGTTTTTTAAGGAGTCTCCACACTGCTTTTCACAATGGTTGCACCAGTCTGCATTCCCACCAGCAGTGCAGAAGTGTTCCTTTCTCCCCCCAGCCTCTCCAACATTTGTTGTTGCTTGATTTTTTTTTATGGTATCCATTTTTCTGGAGTCAGATGGTATCTAAGTGTTATTTTAATTCATGTTTCACGAATGCTAGTGAAGTGGAGCATTTCTTCATGTATTTATAGGCTCACTGAATTTTTCTCTCTGAGGAGTGTGTGTTCATCTCAGATGCTTCTTCTTTTCTTTCTTTTTTTCTCTTTTATTTATTTATTTTTTACGCAGAACAATAATATTTTTAACAATGGTTGCATTACATATTTTCATCATCAAATCAGTATAGATCAACAGACACAGGTATGTAAAACTGATCAAACAACTAAACATTAACATTTTCAATAAACATTAAATTTTTTAACTCTTCCAAATGCATTTTGTATTTAAGTCACTCTTCTAAAAAAAAATTATAAGGGTTGAGAATGCAGAAAACGCAAGGTCCTGAGATTGATTCCTGGTACCATCCAAAATTTATTTATTTATTTATTTATTTATTTATTTATTTATTTATTTATTTATTTATTCTTTTGAGTCCTTACACTAGGGAGACTATATGATATTTACACATGTAGGTCTGCTTTATTTCACTTATGAGTATATGTTCAAGGTACATCCATTTATTTGTGAACTCTTCTAGTTTATCATTCTTTATAGCTGAATAATATTCCATTGTATAAAAACATCACATCATTTTCAACCATTCTTCATATGAAGGACATTTTGGTTGTTTCCAAGATTTGGCTACCATGAATTGGCCTGCTATAAACATAATTGCACAGATATCAGTATGATATGATGTTTTTATTTCTTCTGGAAAGATTCCCAGTAGGGGTATAGCTGGATTGAATGAGATTTCCAGCTGTAGTTTTTTAAGAGACTCCACACACTTTCCATAATGTTTGCACCAGTCTGAAATCCTACCAGCACTGGAGAAGGGTTCCTTTTTTCCCCACAGCCTCTCCAGCATTTCTTGCTGGTTGATTTCTTTATGATAGCCATTTTTTTCTGGAGTCAGATGGCATCTAAGTGTTGTTTTAATCTGCATTTCACGAATGGCTGGGGAAGTGGAGCATTTCTTCATGTATTTGTAGGCTTCTTGAATTTCTTTCTTGAGAGGTGTGTGTTCATCTCAGATGCCCATTTGTGGATTGTGTCTTTGAATTTTGGGATCCTAATGGTTTTTATTTCTTTATAAATTCTAGATAGAAGATCTTTATCTGAATACTTACTAGTTAAAATCTTTTTGGAATTTGTGGGCTGTCTTTTCACTCTGTTGGTCATTTCTTTTGATGTGCAAAATTTATTAGCCAGAGGAGGCCCAAGTTGTTTATTCTTTCAAGTGTTAAACATACATTTTGATTTTTGTCCATGAACTCTTTGCCTGTCCTTATGTCTTCAAGATTTTCTCTCACTTTTTCTTCCAGGAGATTTAATGTTCCTTTTTAAATATTTAGATCTTTAATCCATTTTGACTTTAGCTTAGTGCATGGTGGTAGACCTGGGTCAAACTTTAGTTTTTGGCATGTAGAGAGCCAGTTTTTCCAGCACTATTTGTTAAAGAGGCTATCTTTCTTCCAGTAAACATGTTTGGCCCCTTTGTCAAAAATAAGGTAGCTGAGTGTGTTTGTATTTTCTTCGGCATCTTCTAATCTGTTCCATTGATGCTCTGGTCTATTTTTTTTTTTTCAATACCATGCTGACTTTATCATGATAGCTCTGCAGCATAACTTTATGTCAGGAATCGTAATGCCTCTTGCCTCATCTTTGTTGCCCAGGACTGTCTTTGCAATTCTAGATATTTCTGGTCCTAGATAAATTTTAGGAATGATTTCTCCAGGTCTGTGATACATGTTGATAGTATTTTGATAGGGATTGCATTAAATCTGAAGAATAATTTAGGGAGTATGGCCATCTTCAAAATGTTAGTTCTTCTTATCCTGGAGCAAGGAATATCTTTATGTTTTTTCTGATGTTCTCTACTATCTCCTTTTTTCAGAGTACTGTAGTTTTCATTGAAAAGTTCTTTTACTTCTTTATTTAGGTTTATTCCCAAGTATTTCTTTCTTTTTTTTTTTTTTGGTGCAATTGTAAAATATTTTTTTTCCTTTAATTTCTCTCAGTGCATTTGTTATCTGTGTAGAGGAATGCTATTGACATTTGTGTGCTAACTTTTTATCCTGCTATGCTACTGAATTTGTGTATTAATTCTAGGAGCTTCTTTTTGGAGTTTTTTGGATCTTCCAAGTAGCTTATCATGTCATCTGCATATAATGATGATATTTTAACTTCTTTTTTTTTTTTCAACCTATTCTTATTCTTTTATTTCTCTCTCTTGTCTAATGGCTGTAGCTAATGATTCCAGAACTGTATTCAATAGGAGTGGTGATAGAGGACATCCTTGTCTTGTACTAGATCTGAGAGTAAAAGACTTCAGTTTTTCCCCATTTAGAATTATGTTAGCTATTGGATTGTCATAGATAGCTTTTATCAGATTGAGGTAAAGACCCTCTATTCCAATTTTTTGTAGGACTCTAAACATGAATGAGTGTTAGACTTTGTCAAAAGATTTTTCTGCATTAATTGAGATGATCATGTGATTTTTGGCTTTGGCTGTATTGATATAGTGTATACATATATAGATTTTCATATAATCAACCATCCTTACATCCCTGGGATGAATCCTACCTGGTCATGGTGTATGATCTTAATGATTGAATCACCATTCCTATTGGATATAGTTCTGGAATCATTAGCTACAGCCATTAGACATGAGAAAGAAATAAAAGGAATAAGAATAGGTAAAAAAGAAGTTAAATTATCATCACTATCTGAACGTGACATCATAATCTACTTGGAAGGCTCAAAAAGCTCCACCAAAAAGCTACTGGAATTAATACACAAATTCAGTCGTCTTGAGAGGATTTTATTGAGGATTTTTGCCTCTATGTTCATGAGAGAAATTGGCTTGTAGTTCTTTTTTTTAGTTGTATCTCTCTCTGGATTTGGTATAAGTATAATACTACCCTCTAGGTATGATTTTGGGAGAATTGCTTCCTTTTCAATTTAATTGATGAATTTGAGGAGTATTGAGATTATGTCTTCTGTATGTTTCTTTGTAGAATTTAGTGGTGAATCCATCAGGTCCTGGACTTTTATTTGTTGGTAGGCTTTTTATTACATTTTGTATTTCATTGACTGCTACTGGGTGACTTAGAGTTCTTATATTTTCTTGATTCAGATTTGGTAATTTGTACCTTTCTAGGAACCTGTCCATTTCATCTGTGTCTTCAATTCTGTGAGAGTAAAGATTCTCAAAGTAGCTACTAATGATCCTCTGAATCTTTGCTGGGTCTGTAATAATTCCATCCTTTTCATTCCTTATTGCTTGAATTTGAGTCCTTTCTTTCCTCTTTTTGATAAGGTTAGCTAGCGGCTTATCAATATTATTTATTCTTTCAAAGAAGTAGCTTTTTGGTTCATTAATTCTTTGGGTTTTTTGTCTCTATTGCATTAGTTTCTGCTCTAATCTTTATAATTTTCTTCTGTTTTTGGGCTTTTGGTTCTTTGGCTCTTCCTTTTGTGGTCTGTATAGGTGTTTCTTGAGAGTATTTATTTGTTCCCATTCTGTTTTCATAATGTGTGAGTTCAGAGCTATAAATTTCCCTCTGAGAACGGCTTTCATTGCATCCCACAAATTCCGGTAGGTTTTGTTTGCGTTTTCTTTTTTTTTTTTTTTTTTTTTTTTTTTGGT